>JAPYZD010001340.1:0-39948 GCA_030522725.1 Ichneumoninae sp. B BG-2022a
ATTAGGATTTAATGATTTTGCCTACGATTCGCAATGGGTTTTATTCGAATGTGTGCACAATCTGTTTTCTTTTTAGTCAGTTGGTATTGAAATCATCTTTGTTCATTCGGCTGCCTGTCGGCTACCCTCTGGAAAGCCTCGTTTCAAATGAGCCGCGACTGATATTTTTTTTTTATTTGCAACTAACATCCGATATGTTTACAGTCAGGGCAAGTGTGGAGTCTGTACGGCAAAAGAAAAAAAAATATGACTCCAGCCTTCGATCGACTTAAAAAAAAAAACAAAAATTCATTGGCAGGCTTTCACTCTAACGATCAATTCATGCAGCAATTACCTGCTCTCTCTAGGATCTCTGACGTCTCTTGCCAGCCAATGATCCTCCTCCCGGCTGCCTCCACTGTAATGCCCTCCGACGGCGTATCCGCCACTGTCTCTGCGGATTCTCTCGTCTTTCGTTCCGCTTAGTCTATCCATACTCCTGTCGCCACCGTGACTTCTTTCCCTCTCTCTGTCCCTGTCCCGGTCCCGTTCCCTCTTGGCCTCCTTGTGCTTCGGATCCTTCGCCTCCTTGTGCCTCGATGTGTCGCTACTGTTGCCGACACTCGACGTCGAATTCGGCGTCGAAGCCAGCGGTGTTATCGTCAATCCACCGACGGTAACACTCGTCGTACTGCTACTGCCGACACTGCTGTTCGCAACAGCCGCTATCGTCGCAGTAAGATGTTTCTTGCTCGGTGTACTGTTGTTTGAATTTTCCTCGACATCATCTACCCGCCGTTTCGTCGATCTCGGCTCTTTGCTTGCCGTTTCGCAGGCGGGTGGCTTGTCCGGATGCTTGTCGTGGGATTTTTCCGAGTGTTTCTTCGAATGACTTGATTCTTCTTTCTTCTCCGGACTCGACGAGACACCACCCGTGCTGTCGTCGCCCTTTCGCGTCGCGTGTTTGTAAAGTTTGTAAAGCTTCTTCGCATCGAATTCGGTAAATTTCGACACGAAGTACCAAAGGTTGCTACGCCATTCTTTAATCTGTTCGGCATCCCTGTATACGGATAGACATGTGTTTATTTGATTTCCAATTTGAACAAGGCACTGTCGTGTATGAGCCACCTGATCAGCTTCGCTCAGCGTTTGATCCGGTCGATCGAGTGCTTTTAGGGCTTTCTTAACGGGTCTCATCTTTTCCTTGCACTCGTTGAAAATCGAAGGATCCAAATCTCCGAGAACGTCCAGAGCTCGCGGTTCGTTGTTCGCCGTAAAATGCATCGGCCCAGCTGCCTGTTTGCTCTTCTTGTTCTTTTTGCCCTCCTTCTTCTCTCTCTTAACTTTCTTATCTTTTTTCTTGTCATCGACGACCCCGTCGCTCTCCTCCTTTACTTCTTTCTTAACGGTTACTTCGTCGTCCTTCTTAACCAATTGCTTCTCGACTTTCGGCTTGGGTTTTTTATTCTCGTCGGCCGAACTATCGTCCTCGATTATCTCCTTCGTTATAGCTGTTTTGACTTCTTTGGGTTTTCTAGGCTTTCTAACTCGCGTAACTCCCAGTTTAGCGTCGATCTGCTTCTTCAGAACCTTCAACAGGTATTCGGCTCTTGCGTTCAATTGCTTTATCTGTGGCTTGCTGTCGTTAGGTAAAATCTTGTCGCCGAGCTTGAGGCTCGCGTCCATTTTTATCGCTTCCCAAGAGCCCATTCCGTGAGCGTAAATTCCTCTAAGCAGTCTCGAGTCATCGTCGGAGTTCCATTCGCAGTCGAAATTAGCTGCTTTTAATTTTGCGTCAAGATGCCAATTAGCCCGATGCTCGGGGTCCGAAGGAAGCGCCTGATCGAGCGGCTCGAGTTCCTTCATCGCCGCGGAAAGTGACTTTGCGTTCACCATAACACCGCCGACTTTAAAAGTTGGTCCTTTTCCTCTTTTACGACCTTTGCCCTCCTTGACCGGCTTCTCTTCCTCGTCAACCCCGGCTTTGTTCTCCTTCGCCATACTCTCAAATTCCGATATGCAAGTTTCGCATCTCGTGCGCAATTGCTCGGCGAGCCAACGCAATTCGGTCAATGGTTTTTCCTGGAGCTCGGCATCGGCTGCTATGTCATCGAGCCTTTTCGTCGGAGCGGTAAATTTTTTGAAACTTCGAACGAATCTACGAATCTGTGAGGAGTTCAATATATTTTTAAGTAAGGCCGGCCAGACGAAACTGCTGTGTACCAGGTAAAGATGATAAAAATAATTCGTACCTCGACATCGGTGAAACTCTTTACAACTTCACGCGGTAAGACACGAGGCCTGCCTCTCTTTTTGGGCCTCTCGTCGTCCGAGCCTTCAGCTTCACTGCCCGTCTCATCGGCATCGTCGCTATCATCCGTTTGCATCTTTCTTCGTTTTCTTCCGCGTTCTGAAAGGGATTTTAACGGGAACTTAAAAACTATTTCGTTTTTTTATTTTTGACGCGACGCAACCAGTTCCGTGGATTCTTTTCTCATACCTTCTCGTCCTCCGTCGCCTGATTGATTAAGCTGTTGAAGAGTCTTACGACTTCTAGGCGGTAGATACAAATCCTCCATTTCTTTCGATTTCGCATGTTCCTCAACTTTTTTTCTGAAGTTTTCTGGTATGATAACGGCCTAATGAAAACCGTACAAATGCATGTTACAAGCCATAGTTTAAAAATAGAATAATTACATCAGCGTTGTAGTAACGTTCATCTGCTTACCCAATCTTTACTTTCGTCATCATTTTCCACCGGTTGAATAACAGGCTCAGCTTCCTCCTCGAAAGCTGCGAAGCTTGCGACCTTAAAAGCCGAGAGCAATTCATCCCCGACCGTGGTTGGTGCTTCGTCTCTTGTCTCGGCGCGTCTCAGGATCTCGTCGATATCACACTGTGAATAATAATGTGTAATTACTTCACACTCATTGATACACGAGGCTGTGTAAAGTTTTGTCTTTCAATGAATTTACCGTTGGCTCCTCGTCTCCATCTTCCTCATCCTTGAATAACTCTTCAGCTCCAAATTTAAGAATGGCATTCAGATCCTCTTTATTGAAAGGATTGTTGTTAGTTCCAGGATTTTTCTTGTCAAGAACCGTACGCCCCGTCGTGTCCATTCTCTGAATAACTAAATGGTCAAGTACCATTTTTTGTTTGGCTCGCTCGACGATCTCCTCCTCTACTGAATTCTTCGTAACGAGTCTGTAGATATTTACCTGTGAAAATTAATACTACAGTAAACACCGTCGAAAGAGCGTATTAAGTAAAACAATTATTCACATTGATGAGTCGACTTACTTGATTCTTTTGACCGATACGATGAGCCCGCGCCTGAGCTTGCAAGTCGTTTTGGGGATTCCAATCGGAATCGAATATTATAACTGTGTCAGCAGTAGCGAGATTTATTCCAAGACCACCGGCTCGCGTCGACAGTAGAAAACAAAAATCCGTCGAGCCGTCGGCGTTGAAATGATCCAACGCCTGTTTCCTCAATTCTCCCTTTATACTGCCGTCCAGTCTTTGAAATGGGAAGTGCCTCTTCTGCAGATACTCGCTGAGAATATCCAACATCCTGACCATCTGACTGAATATCAAAACTCTATGGCCGGTTTCTCGAAGTCGAACCAAGAGCTTGTCGAGAAGAACGAGCTTTCCCGAGCCTCTTATAATTTGCTGAAGATAATCCTCGGTCGATTCCTTCCTATCACCTTCCATCGGTTTCGTCAGAAATGCGTGATTGCAACATTTCTTCAATTCTATGACTATGTTTATGAAAGTCATAGTCGAGCCTTTAACGCCCTTCCGTAGAGCGTTGTAGTTCTTTGTCAGTATCCACTTGTAGTATTGCTTCTGCAACGAGGTCATCTCAACTCGCAGTATCTGCTCTACTTTAGCGGGTAAAGATTTTTCCACGTCCTTCTTTACTCGCCGAAGGATGAAAGGTTCCAGCTGCTTATGCAACTTTGAGTAACCCTTCTGCGCTGCATTGTCGTGCTCTTTTTCAAACTCCTCCCAAGTGTTGAATCTAAAACGTTGAAATATATTTTATGTCCTTGAAAATGATATTGACCAGTAGCTTGTTGTCCCTCGCTATCGACTATGGAATTTAGAAACCGGAAATATACCGTGAATACGTAACTTCCGAGAGCGCATAATGATTTTATACTTTATTATTAAGTGGATGTTGAATTTTCAATGCCGAAGGAACACTAACTTGTTTGGCATGATGAAATGCAGCAGGGCCCACAGTTCTTTCAAGCTGTTCTGCAGTGGTGTTCCCGTTATAAGCAGCCTGTGATTGGTGTGGAATTCGGTAAGTGCTTTGTACAATAGTGAATCGTCATTTTTCAAACGATGTGCCTCGTCGACGAGAAGCACCGCCCAGTGTAAAGCTCCCAGGAGTGCCTTGTCCTTCAGCACGATCTCGTACGTCGTTAAAATGGCATTAAACTTTAGTCTCTTTGAGCTGTAACACCACTCGTACTCGCGGATCTATAAATTGAATTAAAACAGCATTAATGAGGTAACGCCGATTATTAATCTGATTCTATGGGATATGATAACGCACAACGTTGCGGGAAGTTACGTCGCCCAAGTACGTGACGAAATTCAAGTCGGGTGCCCACTGAGCCATCTCTCTTTGCCAGGAAGTCATCGTCGACAGAGGTACTACGAGTAGGAATGGTCCGTAAAGTTGATGAGTGTTAAATAAGTAATAGAGGAAGCATATAGTTTGAATTGTTTTTCCTAATCCCATTTCGTCGGCTAGAATAACGCTGAAAGGATAGAAAAAAAATTATTTCAGTGTAGCTAAAACAATAGTATTACAGACGTCGATTTGTAGTGTGCAAAGATTTAAAAAAAAAATTATATTTACCTGTTCTCTTTGCACCACGAATGAATCATCCAATTCAGACCGTCCATCTGATAGTCTCTGAGAATGAGATCCTTACCCTTTCCCATGTATTCTGGTTGACCCTTGACCTGGTGAAACTTCGGCCTCGACCTGAGAACCTTGCAATGTTTGCTCGGCGTTCTTTTAGAATCTTCCCTGTCACGAAACTCTTTTATTTTTTCCGGCCATTTTCTTATTATCAGAGCTCCGTCCTCCCACGTGGAATCCGCGTACGGCAAACTCTCCCATTTGCAGTAATAGTCGGGATGATCTGAATCGGGCTTGTTATATTCCGCTAAAATAAAAACATTTTGTTTTTATTTAATTTTTAATAATTTTCAACCGATGTGCGGGAGATTGATATTTCCATTGACCCTGCAGCCATCCTCACCAATAATTCTCTCAACGTTATTGTAACTTTTCAGAAGTTCTTGCTGCAGTTCTGCCTGACACTCGAAGTAATCTATGTCTTCGGGTCCCGCATAGTCTCTCCATTGTTGAATCTCCCTTTCCCGTTTAATAAAATTATCTAATTTCTTCATTCCTTTCACCTGAAAATATTATTAATTTCGTATTACTATATGAATCGAGTTGAGCTTTTTTTATAAATTACTTTTACGCTCGTACCTTTTGAGTTTTCAACGATTCCTCGGACTCCCACGTATTGTGTATATGAGACCATCCTTTCCATTTAATCAGGTACTGGGATTCACTTTCGTCTTTTTCCAAATCTTTCGGATTCGGGTCACCGTTTTCCTCGACAGCGTACACGGTCGTAACGTTACCCGTGACTGAAAAAAATTTTAGCAATCGATAATTATGATGCTTCTTCATGGTTTCTAGTAGTATAGGATCGAATTAGAATTCAAGAACTTTCCCAATATTTTTAAGAACGAAATGGTGATCGATGTTTTGTTGGATGAAAAGTAATCGCGTAGCGCGAAATAATAGATAAACGAATAATAATGCAATGCAAAAGACAAACCTCCTTTCTTTCCTCTTCTTTGTGCGATAACACGTTCGATAGTTTCGGCATTGTCAGGCTCGGTCGGTGTCGCCGCCGCTTCTTCGACTTCGACGAGATCCTCGCTGTCTGTACCCTCGTCACTCTGTTCCTTGTAACTGACGGTGGTACCCGCCCTTCTCGTCGCTTGTCTGCAATGATCATAATATTGTATAAAAACAATAAAATTAAATAAACCCAATTGTCGAGACCCCCGATAACTCACCGTCTGTTGTCGTCACTATCGAACGACGAATTTTCCGACGATACGGACGCTCGTTTCTTCCGCGGACGCGCGTTCTCCTTGACTTTTTGTGCGGCACGCCGATTAATGGATTTACTCGGTGGTGGCGGCGGTCGCTTGTTTTCCACATCGTCCGATTCCGAGTCCGAACTCTCGGAATTCCACGAATTTTGAGAACTACAGGCAACGAGAATGGCATAATTTTAGATCAAGGCAACGGGCGTCTTCGTCGGTTTACGAAAGAAAAGAATTTAACAATCTATCGATACGTGAAGCGTTTGAACGAGAAATACGTGTGTAATACCAGAGCTGCTCGACAAAAAGAACTCGGGAGAAAAAAAAGGGTACCTCTCGAACAGTGTTCAGAAGTGCTTGTGCAATGCCGGTGACAATTTGATAATATCTGTACCACTATTGTCTCCACATATTGTGACACATAAAGGAAACTTAACATTTGTCGTAAAATTACATAAGCTCAACGCAAAGCGCGGTAAACAGAGGGGACAAAAAAATCGAAAACGCAAACAAGAGTGATTGATTACGAGGAAAAAAAATGTTAACATCAACGTTTTCCAAATCGTCATTCGTAACTGTAAAAAAAAAGCCCACATAGAGGTAGAGCTTGATCAGAAACGCAGCGCGGCACAGAAGTGTGCGCTACCCCGCAGTTGGAAATGAAAATCTAATTGCCCCGTAGGATCCTGTAATGAAAAAAAGAACTAAAAAATTCTTTGTTTATTCGTACTTACCTTTTTTTCTTAAATTTCTTCCGACCGTCGGATTGAATTTCGCGGGGAGCAGCTAACCGTTCGGGCTCTTTTCTCGATCTCCCGGACCTCCTGATGCCGTATATGTCGGGATTCTCGTCCCATTCGCGGCTAGAGTCGCTTTTATGTCTACGCTTTGGTTCTGTGCTGTGAATCGAGCTTTTGCTCTGAAAGCTATCGCTTTGTGCAGGTGCATCGGATTTCTCGGATTTCTCCGAATCGGTACCTGTTGCCGAACCAGATCCGCTCGACGAGCTAGAGTCACTGCATCAGCAGCCGGGCAGCAATTTGACCATTCGTCACTTTTTTGGTTCGCAGTTTATTTCAGTAATACCTTGAAATATATTTCTTATCTCGACGAGCGCGGATTCTCGTTCTAACTGTGACGAACGTTCCTCCTGGTAGAGGAAACAACCTTTGCGTTCTAATTTTATTGAACAATGTTTTTTGCTTATTTCAAATATATTTCAAGGTCCCACGGACTTAGCAACATATTCGTTCTTTCTATGTTTAAAAATATTCAACCATTGTTAAAAGATCACATAACGACGTTCGTTGACGACGATTTTACGAATATAATGTACTCTCGACTCTACTGAAGTCGCGAGAACGCGAGATTGCTTCGATAAGGATATCCGTGAAATAATTATATCGATTAAAATAATGAATGCTCGTACCTCCAGGAAATAAAAACAATGCACGATGTTAGGGAAGTTTAAAAAAAACGGAAAAAGTCAATGACATAGCGAGACAACGTTAGTGCTGTTATTTAAGCCTTAGAGGTACCAAAATAAAACGAAAGAACAATGAATTTCAAAGAAAAAGAAAATAATCGCCCTTGCGCGACCAGAAGGCTCATGGTAAGCTAAATTGCAGCAGTCTCAAAACAATTGAGCGGATCATTGATTTATCTAGTTATTCATCGGAACTCTGCATTCCTTCTGGTTCTCCAAGAGCTGTTCTGTGATATGGAAAATTCGAGGATTGACCTACCTGTCGCTTCCAGAGCCGGATCCGGAATTACTCCCCGAAGAGCTGCTGTCGCTCTTGCTCTCATTGTCGGAATCCGAGCCAGAATCCTTGCCGGACTCGGATTCTGTTTTCTGAAAATTTCAATTAACCCACATAGAATATACGAAAACAGTTATCGCGCTAACCAACGGTGTTGTTTGGAATAAATTGCCTCATATTCAGTTTCATTTATTTATATTTCGCCTCAATGTCTCATACGCCCGACAAATACGCTCGTTTTCTCGATCGATGGATTATGTAACGTATACCTGCGTGTGTATATATAGATATATATACACACACACACATATTTTTCTTAGTCAAGCTACACGGTCCACCATTTTGTCGACCAGATCCACCATCTTAGTTCAAAGTATAAATCCGAGCGGAACCGCAGTTATTATGTCATTAATGAATATATTATTGGAAGATCGTTGTAATAATCCGGCTATCGGTCGATACCAGTTTTCGAACGGAAAAATACTAGAATAAAATATCGACGACATCCTCGTTGTACGATTTTTTTGTTACATGCTTAAGAATTAAACTCGCAATTAAATATGCGCAATTGATGACAGGTAAAGGTATAAATATTATAAAAATGATGGTCACTCCGATGGTGATTAATACGTTTATTCAACGATTCACAATGTTACATCAATGTGGTTCGCAGTAGCTGAAAGTATGTACTGTAGAAATTTTATGGCGTAGTAAAAATTAACAATTTGAAGAGAGCTGCATCCCTGCCCGTGGGAAATTCCATCGCTCGTGGTGTTGATCTTTTTGAATAATTGGAATTACTGGAGCACTGTGTTTGCGGACCAGAGGACAAATTTTAAGCATACGGTTTATATATATTTGTATGTAAATTACATTATGTCCAATGTAGTAAAAAATAACATTTTCTGTATAGAACAGACGCAAATAATGTAAAAATTATTACAGACATTGACAGATTATTATTGAAGAAAATGCCGATGCAAACTGTTAAGTTTTACATTTTTCGTTACGGACGAGTTGTAATGTAAATTGGATAATTTGAGCGAGTGTATGCGACTCGATGATTCTACAAGTTGAAAACAATGACACTGATTTTGTAACTTTTTGTAATAAGAGATGGCATGTATCTCGTTTTTGTGAGATTTTCTCTTGACACAGAAGTTAATAATAGTAGACAGAAAAGCCGTAGATATTTCTTGTTTAATATTCATTCCGAATATCGTGTACTCGGTACCCAAATTTGTTGCTACCTGCTTCTCCAAGCCGAAGAATAATCTCTGTGACGTGTTACAGAAACGTAAGAACTAATATTTTTTCATAGAAAAATTGGATAAAAGATATTGCGTTGCGGTGTGAAAATGCTTGACAAAAATTGATGCAAAGTTCCAAGTGTCGTTTCTAATTCATTGATGAAATTGTTGCGCAATGTGGTTATATTGTGAGACAGAAGGTATACGACAGCTTCAAATTGAACAGTGCAGAGGAATCTTTGAGATCAATTTGCAAAAATGGGTCTATTTCAAATTTATGAATAGTACGCTGTACTGTCAAAATAAAATGATGAGGAATTATTCCCAACGATAATTTCGATGGAACAATGATATTTTCATTTAAAAAACGTCAACACAAAGCGATGTAAACAAACTTATAGGTTATTAGAAGTGTTAAAACTCTGTGAAATTTGTGAAAAAACTTTGATGAGAGAGTGAAGATTTTTTAATTTCTGAACGAGCGTGAGGCCCCGCCCTATCGACGAAAATATTCCTAATTGATTTTTCATCGATAATATTATTTTTAAATAATCTTTGAAGCATCGAGGGAACGAAAACGCATGTGGGCAACGTGATATTTTATTTTTCCTATTCCAAACAACACCGCGTCTAAACGATTTTTTTAATTTATACAACAAAAACGCACGAGGAGGCTCGCATTGGCAACGAGAAACAAAGAATTATCGCTTTAATAAAACCGATTAAAACGTCGATGATTGAAGAAATTTTTCGAACCCGACCACACACTCACCTGCATCGTTACCCGTCTACGCGTCTCACCTATCACCGAATATCACCCTCGCGAGACACTATTTGACAAAAACTCAACTTCTTTACGATGACACGAGTTCACGGTCGCTTTGTTACACGGCCGTATTTATTGTAATACGCAACATCGTACAAAAATATCGAATTTTCACGTACTATATGGTCGCTGGCCCGAGCTTGGCCGCCATTTTGTGAACCTCGTCTCCGTTCTTTAGTCTTCCCCGGCCGCCCTCTCGCCCGCCTACCCATAATCCAACGCGCGCACCGTACTCCCTCCCCCCTTTTTCCCACCTCGTCTAACACGATTAAACGATATGTACCGACCTCCGCACTGTGTGTTCGTCTATATATTTTATATACGATCGACGCAATTCCCACCGAGATACAATATTTATCTACACACTACAAATACGAACCGAAATATTACTTTGATGGAAA
Organism: Ichneumoninae sp. B BG-2022a; assembly: GCA_030522725.1. Classification (NCBI taxonomy): domain Eukaryota; kingdom Metazoa; phylum Arthropoda; class Insecta; order Hymenoptera; family Ichneumonidae; species Ichneumoninae sp. B BG-2022a. The sequence continues at coordinate 10,382 of JAPYZD010001340.1, forward strand.
TAAAAATCGACGAGGAAAAAAAAACGAAAATTCGCGGACAGTTGCCCCTAGTCCCGCGTCTTTAACATCGCGTTTGGATAGAAAAATTTCAAGTTTGCCAATAACACATGGGACGAAATATTTTCTCTCCCGATGCCAGCCATTTTGATTTTATGAGTAATTTTACCCATAAGCCATCGTTACACCTTATCCGATTGGTCCGGACAGTATATAATAGAATGTACTTGCATAAATTGCAATATGGATTTATCACGAGATACAATTTGTTGCCACTCGAACACAATTCATGTCTCTATACTTCAGATTGATTTTTTTTTCTCGGTTCCGATAGCGAACGAATTAACAACTTGGAAATTCTATTTGAAACACTGGATAAGTCACTCAAAAAAAATATATACGTTATTGTGAATACCTTGTCCGGAGCCTCACTGATATATTCTCGTCGGAAATAATGATTCAAGACAGTCGCCCACAAAAGATACCTTCGTGCGTGTAATGCATGCGATAAGTACGAATTTGTTACGTGAAATACATGCTTTGCTGCGTACAACTACCATTTATAATTGGTGACGCAATTCGCGTCCGTGAAGCGAAAGCGATCGAAGCCAATGAGCATGCAAAGAATTTTTTCTTTCTTTTTTATTCACAAGATAAAACAAGCCACGTTCTCGCCGTTATTCACTTTGTTGCACAGTAAATTCACCAACGATACAACGTTTCGTCAGTATCACGAGCGTTGTGAAGCATTTATTTGTGTGAAATGTGAATAGGGCGTGTGCGTGAGAGAGAGTTAAAGCGAAGCGCCGTCTGCAGTGCAAAATCGTAAGCCGTGTAACACGAGCTCAACGAGCGTGTATATATTCATAGGAGTTTGTTGGCGTTCGATAGGTTTAACAAGCAGGCATTGAAATTATAATACGAAGATATAACGACATTGAACTAATGAAACTTGCGAATAAAAGCTTGCACCGCAGCATCGAAACATCTCTGCTTCGACTGTGTTAGAAAAGGCATTTCTTCAAAATAAAGAACCTTGAGTAAAGCGAGCGGAATGCGAGACGTAAAATATTACCCAAAGAGCCTTGGCACATCAACACCGGAAAAGGAGGAGAATCCCAATCGTTCGATATACGACTGTTGCGCCTCTTCCGGTTGCGCATGCCCCCCTTCGAGCTATCGAAGATCGAAAAAAATCTCGCAGGATTTAAATTTCAAAATCGTCCGACTATTAGAGATTATGCAATAAACTTCACAGAATTGGACAGAAATGTATCTTTTTTAAATATATGAAAGATGCGTGAATCATGTCGTTGCTCTTCCATACTTTCGACAGCCGGAACCGTTGTGAGGTAGTCTTAAAAATAATTTTCATCGGTGATTTCCCTTCACGATTAGATAGTCGCTGAACATAGGCGATCTTTCAAATAGATAATATCGTTTTTATTCTCGAAAGAAAAAAAAATGCATTGCTGAATAATAGTCGCACACATTGGAGAGGAAAGTATAAGCTACTAACTTGTAAATAAGTTCATTCGAAGAAGTCGGTGCTAGAATTATTCAGGGTCGGGCGTCGCACTGGTTGCATTTTCGATCGGGGTTTCGTCTTCCTTATCTTTTTCCTTTTCCTTGGCTCTGGCATCCGGTACCCACAAGCCGCTGTCGATACATTGCTTCATGTGAAACTTTGCCTCCTCTTCCGGCATCGCTGCTATCGTCTGTTGCAGCAACGGAATATCTTGCGATTCGAAACACTTTTGCAGTGCCTGCCATATAATAAATATTAACGCAATAACGATATTAAAACCAATTCGAGCTGATATAATTTGCAATGAAAGGAATTACTGCAATTCTTTTCACCTCGGGAAGATTCTCGAACACTTCAACAGGATCGAGACCGCCGGGGCCGAGACGTGCCAGTCTATCTTCCTCTTCCGCTTCTTTGAGAGCTTCGGCCACTTTTTCCGCGGCCCTCTTGCGTATCCGATCTTTGAAAGCAGCTAGTTCATCATCGAAAGAATTTTTGTACTCAACTTCAGCTATCTGAATGCGACTGAAAAACGACCCGACGCAAGCTCTCGGATCGACGTCCAATTGCTTCGACAATTCTAATATGTACTGCATACATATACACTGATGGGCAACGTGCTTCATCAATTCATGTTTCTGAAAAAAAGAGAAAAAATAATACACTGTCAAACTCATTTCGTTTGGGTTCGTTTAATACCGGTACATTAGTTGACTATCCCTTACCTCCTCCATCTCGAGATTGATGCACCAAATAACTAGATAATTTGCTGTATTTTCGCAAACTAGATGGGAATTTTCCTGAAGATATTTCTTACTGTCATCGTATCTTCTTAACATACCGAATTCCTTCAATTTCTTCTCATTTTCTTTAACAAATTCCTTCATCTTCTTCTCTCTAACTTCATCCGGCAATTCGGAGTCATCGTCCTTGCGGGCCGGTTTGGTGTTTATAACCGTTTTAGTAAAACCCGGTTGAGCTATGGTATCAACGTTCCATGGCGTTAATTTCTCCTTTTTCTTCAACTCCTGCTCCTTGTCATGTATTTTCTTTTGTTCAAGTTCCAAATCTTGAATGGCTTTTTTTAACTTATCCAGCTCGTCGCTTTTGCTTTGTTTTTCATTAAGTGCTTCCAGCACTTCTTTCTTTACTTTCAACATTCTCTCGGTACTGAAAGTATTTTGTTTTTAAACAATCAGTAGTCTCGTTGTGGTAGAAAAAAATCTGAACGGACTGTAGACATTTGTACATCTTGGAAATATACTCACTCAGCCTTTTTTCTTTGAAATTCCTTCTGCTCTCTTTCTTGTTCCTGCATCCTCTCCACTCGAGCCTGATGCCGCCATCTGAACAGAGACGGCGTATCGATGTTTGGATGAGTATCGTCTTCGTCGTCCGAAATCTGAATCGCAGAGGAAAAGAGTCATACTTTTCGTTGCTATTTTACATATCGGACATGATATATTGTAAAAGAATGCCAGACTGCATATTGTGAGAATGAATGTAAAAATGTATTGCAGTAAATTGGATGTCAAGGCAAATGGAGTAACTACATCGTGGATATAACCTCTTACGATTAAATGAGAATAATATAAAATAAAACTCCAAAACGCTCGCATACAACGAGCCAGACGAGTAAAAGCAGTTTGTTTTCGAGAACATTCGAGGGTTAGGATTTTTCTTACTTCGATGTCCTTCCACTTGCTGTAATCGACCATTTTTCGCGCTTGGAGCGTAAAATTCCTCGTTCAATGAAATATTTCAATTTCACTACGACGAACGATATTGACGGCGCGACAGGAGTCTCGAAATTTTCACGGATCTTTTTAGATATATAATCTAGATGTTTCCTTTCGATTGTCAAGTGACATGTATGCGCGAGAACAAGGATCGTCGATCCGGCGACGTTGTTAAAAAAAACCTGAAGGCTGATCCATAAGTTGCAACCGTCGCAGAAGTCCCCAGCTGGATCGTGTTCAGAAATCATACACGGATTCCCGTATAACTAGCTTCTCTCTCTAGCATTCACGCCAGTATAGCAATCTCTCTAGTTCTACGTTATCCAAGATAAGTTTCTGAACGGGCCGCAAACGGTAAACACTCCAATCGAGAACCGCACATCTTCACCTCCTTGTGCTATTATCGAAGAAAAAAGCACGTGGTTAAGAACGCAACTCGGAATTAAAGATATCATTTTATAAAATACAAAAATGCATTTTATAAAAACAATAAAATCATTATATAAAAAAGTATAACTCCGAAATTAATAATGTCTCTATCGAGAGGTAAGCACGTTTGCAACCAGGTTATAATATATATAAGAAAATGTTGATACAAAAAATAAACATACAGTTCGATATTTAACACAAACCGACACAACCTCTTTCTCCCCAGAGCTACGGCGTAGGCTGCTGTTGGAGGACGAGCCACTGGCGAAGCGTTTGAAACTCGCCGAGAACGTATTTGCGAGTACGGATCTACGAGTTACAAAGAAAGAGGACCTTGTAATAAAATGGTTGTGCCAAGTAGCGGAGGAGGACCCAGACAAAGTCGTTTGGAAAACTTTGAAGCACTGTCTGGAGTTCAAAAACACGTCCGCCGATATCGTTCTCAAGTCCGAAGTTAAACAATCGCTGGTACGGACGTTAATGGCAAAATTAACGAATATCGGCGATAGTCGGCTCGACGATGTCCTTGGGTGCTGCGAGTTGTTGTTTGCCAATGGCGAGATGCAGCAATACTTTCAATTGAAACCTGAAAGCCTTGCAGAATTTATGAAGGCTCTGTTTGAGTTGAAAACGTGTGAGGATGCGTTTTTGGTACATAAATGCGCCGCTGACGCCATCGATTGTTTTGTAACATGTTACAAACAATCGTCGAAGAAGGACGAATTCACAGACCAGTTTTTACGCGAAATTTTGTATCCGGTTTGCGGTCTGATCGACAAAAATCGGAATGACAGACTCGGCGCTGAGATTCATAAATGTATCCAACAGTTGCTGTTCGGCAAATCGAGATACACACAATTCAAGGCTTACAATGAAAACGACGAGAAGAATTTTGGAAGAAAATTATTGATTGAGTTACGAAAAAATGCGACGATTGCCAACGAGGATATCGTTATCGTTGTATTTTTATACGTGTTTCGAGCAGCTGTAAGCTCTTACAAGGCGGATCCGGGCGTTATTGACGTGATATTCCGAAATCTCGTTGATTCGGCAGAACGCCTCAAGGTCAAATTGCTTACTTTCTTGCAAGATCAATTAACGAATATAACGTTTGATTATCAGAACAAAATTGGGAATACGACGCTTTTCGAGTATCTGGGAAGGTTTATCGACGAAATACTTTCAGCCGAGCGTCTCGTCGCGACGGACTATGAAGCCATCGCCGTTATCGCTTTGCTAAATCCGTTGATCATCGAAGCGAAACTGGACGGGATTCTCAAGAGAATTCTCTTGGAGAAGAAGGATTCGGAGAACGAGCGTGATTCGTACGGCAATCTGATGATCAGCATACTGGAAGCTGAAGTTCGTTTGAGAAGGGAACAGAAACTTGTTCCTTGGATGCTAACAGCGGTTAAGCAATCGATTGCAGATCGTGGGAATAACGATCTCAAAACAGATGGAGCTTTTCCGATTGAGTTTAAAGATCGATTTAGCAAATCTGTTAGCAATATGACGAGCATGCAAACGACGGATCTTCTCAGGTCGCTCATATTTCACCTAAAGTCATTTAGCACGGAAAATGTGGAAAACTACGGTAAAAGTGTGTATTTTTCGTTTCATCCACATCTCTGGGGCTCACTGGAGTTTAATTGATTGGTTAAACATAATTTTTTTATTAAATTACAGGCACGATGACTTTTCTTCTGCGAGCCACGGTCGATCTTATTGTAGCGTATTTCAAAGGGGTGCGAATCTACGATCATTCCGTGCCTCTCGCTGGGCAACAAAAATTCGTTCTAGTTCTCAGCGATTTCGGCAAAGCCATCACGATGTTGACGGATAAGGTAGTGAGCTTGAAGCACAATAAAAAAATGATTGTCTCGCTGCTGACGGTTACGTGGTATTGGGACAATGTTCTCAATTTGATAAAATATTACGTGCCGGATGCCATTTCGAAGACACCGGAGTTTCCAATATCCGACGCTCGGATGAAAGAACTTATCAGAAAAAGTGATAATTCCGGATGCAAGAGAGCGATGGTGAGTTAGAAATTCGTCTGTTATTATCCGTCGGTTACATGCAGCTATTTATAAATTGGCGATCGGTTGTAGAATAGGATTTGTGTGCAACAAATTGGCAGAAAATTAGAAGGAGAGAGATGTCTGGATGTGTCGGGATTATTCGATGGATTGGAAGAGTCATGGTCCATTATTATCGACGAGAATCTGCACATCGTATCGTCTATGGATAACGCACAAGTCGCTGAACTGGCTCGATTACTGCTCGAGGATCTGAAATCCTTCAAAGCCGAATGCTCCGACCCGACGCAAAGGTTGAAAACAGAAAACATACAAAACGATGTGAGATTAGTTACGGCTCTCGTATGCCAGACATTCGCCAATATCGCGGTGAATTTAGTTCCAAGCACGACAAAATCTATTATTGGGCATGTGGATGTGGTAAGTATATTTGGTTGAAAATAAATTATTGGCACTGAACTGAACGCAAAAGGAGTGTATTTGAAAATCGCTCAATTCCGCAGGTGAAGATCTTGAAAAATGAAAGGTTGTCCAAAGTATTGAAGGAAGTAAAGAAGGAATACGAAAAAAATGAATGGATTATTATGAACGGAGCATCGACGTCTGCAATTGAGCACGATTTGCAAATCTTGTCAGGTGTCCCGTTGAATCATTTGGGGTTGGATCTGAGAACGTTAATCCTACTGGTTGTTTACGCTATTAAACAAGAATGCGAAAAGAATGACGCGGTTACCGACTTGTGCACGCGAATTCTGCTGGGTATGCGATGCAAACTGCAGCGACAATTGGTTGCATCACAGCGAGTTTGAATAATTAATTAAACTTGTGTTACGGTTGCAGATGTATTAGAGAAAATGGACATCGACATAATCGACTACATAGAACCTTCTTTGTTGATGAAAGAATTACCGCACAGTCGTGTAATCCAGAGAGTCGTCATATCGTCGCTTCGAAACGTTTCAGCGTGGGAAACATTGAAGGGATTTGTAAAGAAAAGTGAAGCGGACAAGGAGTCAGTAGCGGCGCTATTGGACTGTATGGAGAAAGTGAAGCCAAGATTGAAGAGTAATCAGAAAGAATTGTTTAAAAAGGCCGAACACAAATTAAGCAAAAAGCTACTAAACGACATGGAAGCAGAGATGACAGATCACAAGGAAGTAAGACGCTTGACTAAAGCTCTAAAAGTACCCGCAACGGACAATGAAATGCCCGAACATTTGGTCGATGTCGTGAAATCTACTTTGGTTCGCATATTCGTGGTGAGTCTTCGAAGTAAAAAAGATTTTTCATACGAATATTAATAAATGGTCTTTGAATTTACAGTCTGAGGCTTCCATAGACGAGAAACTTGTCGACGAGGGATTCCAACTGGTTAAAGTTGTTCTTAATGGTCGTTCGAAGTTTGAATTGAGCGAAAAAGTCTTAGCGCAGATTTGGCCTTGGGTTATGAAAAATCCGAGCAAAGAACTCGTGTGGTCACTTTTACAGGCCTCAAAATCCGAAGCTATGCTCAGCAAAGTTTTGGCTATGCTTTACAAGCAAACCGTGAGTTTTTCCTATACTGGAGCGAATAATTATTTTTTTTTTAAAGGCTTTCCTTTCAAAACAGATATCTTCAGATTTCAGGGCTCAATGAATCGGATGGATCTTCTTTCTCGAACGCTCTAGTAATCTGGGACGCGATTATGAACGTGGACATGGGTCCGACTCGCAATACGCTTCGAATATCTGCGATACTTAATATTCTTGAAACTCTTCTGATTTCAAGAATCCCAAAAGAATTATGGCCAGGTGTACTGCAATTGGTGCAGAGTATGTTTTCGAAACATGCGTATGTTATACAGCAAGACATCGACGTAATACTACTGCTCGCGGCACGATCTTCGAAAGAAGTCGAGTTGTCCGCTTGCGAGGACGTTCTCTCGATCTGTCACTCCTTGGTGACATTCAAAGCCGCTTTCATCACGGATCGATTGCCCGTTCTTTTGCTTATTTACGGACAACTTCTTAGTCTTATCGCTCAAGAGTCCCGCAAAAATCTTGACTCGTCCCGCGAACGGCAACTCCGATGCCTGGCTCTCGACGTTTTAAAGTGAGTTTAAAACTATAATTAGCGGGTAAAATAGTGAAACACCCAAGTGTAAGATATCTCTATTAATTCGCTTGCCTATCGCGTAATCGTAGATTCACCAATGCTCTCGTCAAGCTGAAGAAACAACTGTCCAGGATAAGTCCTTACGTGATAGCTGGTCTGGTAGAAATCTTCTCTGAGGGTGTAATACCATCTTGTGTGAAGGTATGAAAATTCTTCTAACTCAGGATGGAACAATAGTATTAACTGCATATTATCTTTTTCAGGGGTCTTTGGAAGACTCCGTTGGACATATTCTTAGCACCTGCGATCATCACGCCATTTCGTTGCTATCTCGAGCTCTGCCAACCGCTACTCAAGGAATATTCAAGACGCTATACGAAACCTACAGCAAATTCTACAAATTCACCGGAAAAATATAGCGAACTTTTGTACAAAATAAAATACAAAGAGGGAAAGATTATGAACGCTGTTAAAAACTTTTTATTTCTATTTCAATCTGCCGCTTGTACGTTCGGGAATGGATCGGTCCGTTGCGGTGTAAGTGGTTCGTGTCTCATCCGTGTGTCACGTCGTCCGCTAGTTTAATCTGCGCCCAGTAGTACGCGGTAAACTACCATGATAAAAATACGACGATATGGAGGTATAACGAGACTTCAAGTTGTATTCGCCATAGTATTCGGTGGATTAAGTGGTGTTTACATCTGGAGGCCTAACGTCGAGGATTATTATAAAAAGCTAGCGACAGAAACCTTTCAAAAATGAGGTCTGTGAACGTGAATTTATTTCCGCCGTAGTAACCTAACCTAACGTAAATGTATCGACGAACAATTACAAAAAAAAAAAAAACCAACGGGACACCAACAGATAACGATAGAATCTTTTCCATTATAGTTTTCCGGAGAGGGCACACTTAGTAGCAACTAGACTAGGACCACGGTTTGGAACATTCGGTCTATGCTGTGGAAGCATCTTTGGATTGTTATTTGCCAGGTAACTAGATCAACAGTTGCCGCACTGACCTTGGTAAAATGCTGTAACGATAAATAATTTTCTGCCCAGATTTTATTTTGGTTGGTCTTACAAACAATCGAAACTGAATAGACAATGCAGCTACGCAGAGGAGCTCTATCAACAGCAGTTGCAGAAGGAACAGGGCATCAGTGAAGCTCACCTTACTTAGCGATTTATGTAACGTGTAAGGGAGTCGAATGAAATAAATGGAGTTTCTTGCACATCCCACGATCTTATATGTGTTGAGAAACAATTGTATATTACATTGCTCAAAGATATACGTAATGTTATACAACAGTGATATTTCCTATGAGTAGTAAATACTCTTTAGATAGTAATCAGTCTACTTTTCTTCCTTGAATTTGCCATTGTAATACGGCATGTACTGGAGAACGAGCTTCCAGTCCGTGAAATACAGCACAGTGAGACCAGCCGTTCCTCCATAAGTTGCGGCTGATGGAATCCTGTAACAATAAGGTGTAAGAACAAATTTGTCAGACGAAAGTTTGACTCGTTATGTAATCGACATTTTCGATTCGTTCCGCGTATTATTTGCAGATCCTTGATCATTCGACGTAAAGTTGCATTTCTTTCGACTTTAATAAACAAAAATGAAATTTTTAGGATTTCCATTGAATAATTATTTCTCACCATTTCATCGCAATCTCAAGATGTTTTCTTCCGATTCCGCTAAGCATTTTGACCAAGTCTTCTACCCTTTACTCCTCGAATCTGGGAAACAGTTTGTGGTTCCTCAACGACAAGATGAGCTCAAGACTGAAACGAAATTTTGCTTCTATTGAATTTTATCTCTCTATAGTTGCACAATGGCGTAACCCTCCGATGAAAATTCTCAATGTGGAAACGAAAAGTCCCTTTCCAAGTGGAAGGAAGCGATCGGTAATGCAACGAGTTGTCAAATCTTCCGTTCGTTATTCGTAGAGAAGTAACTCTCGTCTCGTGTATTTTGTACGAGGTGGGATCGCGGAACGAAAGAGAAGCACGTGTCCCGATACACGAACGCGGATTGTAAACGTGACATGAGGAAGGCACAATAGCCGAGGGAGCCAGTCTCGCGCTGCTCGGTTTGTCACACTTTATTTCTGTCATACGCGGGTGGTCTCCCCTGGGCCACGGGAGTTTATCCTGTTGTTTTGTTCGTTTAATCTATTTTGAATATACATGAGACGATCGTCCGATACGCACAATAACGGAGTAAGACATCGAAATTACAAGTTTTGCTATTGTGCGGTGTATAAGAAGAATAACGAACGAAGAAAGCAGGTCGAAGATCTTTCTCACAAAGTAGTAAATGCCGAGAAAAAGAGATGCTGTGGAAAGATTAACGATCGGTTCTGCTCGAATCGTCCGCAGAAATCGACGAGTGTGAGATTGAAAGAGAAATAAATGTTTTTTTTTTTTTGAGTGATCGGCGCGAAAACGAGATAAAAACCGTAAGCTGATTTACCGTTCTTTACTGGAGTTACGGAGTGACTCGTCGTCGTCCCTCAGATATATAACATTAATACGTCCACCTCGTATGGCTCGCAGAGGTGAAATAATAATATGGCTACGGTTTTCGAAAGCCCCTACCTGTCGAACAGGCTTCGACACATCGAGGAACGTTACGAGGAGCCGACGACCTTCGGAAAGTGCGACTGCACCAGTTATAGCTATCTAGCTCTGAGCCTTGTATTGTTCACCATCGGTACGGCCATTACTATATTGGCACTCGGCGATGCTGCCGATCGTCATGTGTTCTCGAATCTCGGACACATGTGGCTCGTCGGTCCTATATTCATTTGTTCGGGGCTCATGGTTGCCGTTAAATGCATACTCTACCTCAGGAGAAAGTCCGTTATCCAGATGATCTTCCATCAGCGCCAGCTGTTCAGGGTAAGACACGGATAAACGCATTTTCGACCTTTTTGACTAAGCGCACGGTCGTTCAATCCCTCTCGAAAAAATGTTCTTTCGCTTACCGTGGAAGCAAGATAACCGGAAACGAAATCCAAATCGAACTTAAATCGGTCATCCCCTCACGCCCCTCTGTCTTTTTTTTCTTTCACAGTTGGACAACTCCAGACAAAGTTTATTGCGTCTCTCCTCGCGAATATGAATGCATATGTATAACTTGATACGCGTCTACCACATACATACGTGCATTTATTGACTTTAGACGACTACTTGGCCCGTAATCATCGAGGGTCTCGCGATTTACAACCGTGCTGCTCTTATCTTCTTTCCCGATTTTTTTTCTTCTTTTTTCTCTTTTTTGTTCCAACGTTTATTATCGCTCCACTTTGCACTCTAGGACTGCTGTCACGCGTAAACGATGAACATATGATACTTTTTATTCGTGTTTATTTTTTAAGTTGAAACTGGCTTAACACGATTTGTAAAACAAGTAGTTTGAGCAAAAAAGCGAATTACACTCATCCTCCCGCCCCCCCCCCCCTGTATAATCGGAGCTGCTATTTGTAAACAATTTTTTTTTTTTACACAATAACTGATGTTTTGTTATGGGATGATCAACACTGTAGTTTAGCAATTGCAGGAATTGGCAGGTGCTCAAGGAATCAGTGGATCCGGTACCGGAATGCTTGGTCCACCATCCTACGATATAATAACACAGGGTCAAGGGACCAGCGAGTTGCCACCTCCAACATACGCGGAAGCAGTGGCTTTGCTTCAGCAAGCTGGTATTCACGGTAAAATATTTTTTAATTCGCTCAAATGGCGTCAAGGATTTTTTTTATAATTTTTTTTTGTTTTACCTAAGAAATAACATCGGTTATTTGCATTAAAGCTCGTAACTGCGATGGTCAACTCCGCCCGCGTCCCGCACGTGGCTTCGTCATTAAGAGAATATTTATTCGATAAAGCGATATGACTGTAACAACTGTTTGATTATCACTCTGACTCCGTTCGTTATCGTTTGCTCACATGAGTTCTCTCTTGTTTGTACATTTTACAGATGCCAAGCCATCTTGCGGAGCGGCACCAGGAAGCACCGTGAATGCCGGTGAAACTGAGAGAACAAAGCCGTGAATGCGTTGATCCATTATTCGATGTTTTTTTTCAAGTTCTAAAATCACATTCTCGCCAACGCAAAAGAAAAAAAAATCTAATGCTCCGGTGAGTATGAAGTTAGAAGAATTTGTCGCTCGTACTTACGGCGTACTTACGGGAAATGTTTGCGCCGGAGTTGCGGAACGTGAAATTCTCCGATGGAAGGCTCGAACGGCGCGCCTGCGTTTGACGTACATCGCGTTTATCAAGGAATTATATTTATTCGGATTAAAAAAAAATCACCTCGCTGAGAATGTCCATTAAATTCCGAGAACGCGATGTGCCGAAAACGTGTTATTGTTCCAGGTGCGTTTATTTGTTTTGAAACTCTGCGACGATAACGGGATTACATTTAATTAATCGTCTTTCTCGCATTCGATTCGTTATTAAAAAATGTCTTCACGCAATTCGGGGAAGTTGATTTTTTGGCCTTTGATGTTCAAATGAATTTTGCATTTTTTTTCTACCATAAAAGCTGTATGGAAGCGTTGATATAGAATATCACGCAAATGGTTCACAACTTCCGGATCCAATTTTCCCATGTGAATGTTCCGCACGCTTTGTGCCAACACGATCGAGTGATGCCGATGACATTGTGTAATCGTGATAGAATTACAGGATATATATATATATATATATATATATATAACGTGAGCTGTTACAATAAACAGGATGGCCTCACCTTCGTGATGCCAACGATGTGAGCTTCGGACAAATTGTTTATCAACGATCGCATTGATTATTCGTGCACGGAATAAATACAGAGAAAGGACGAGAGATAAACAATTGTTCGGTGCTACGCGTTGTCGTTCCTTGATATATATTCTTTTGTATAAAACAAGAGTCCTACGTGCAGGCAGAGCATTATATTGTTACTATTATTCTCATATAACGATACAAGGCAACGTGTATTTATTATCGGTCGATACTACGAACGGTACTCGGAATCCGTGGATTTAATTAATAGAATAACTTTTCATCGGCCGGTCATGGACGTGATAGATGAAAGGAACGAGTCAATGTTATAAATTGTTCAAGTTGCAGCGAAACTTCGTTGGAGTAGATAATGTGTGGCGGTAATAAACTTTACAATCGATGGTTGTATCGATTAAGTTGAGTAGACGGTTCGTAACGATTTAGTTTTGCTCGAGTCCAACCTTGCTCTTCGAGAGCTGCACGGGGAAGGATGGATTGACGATGGTCAATTCGTTCAGACCTTTCAATACGGATTTTCATCTCGCAAGATAACACAACTCCCGTCACGTTCGATCGATCATCGGCACGTTATGAACGATTATCGTGAATATCGATGCAGGTTTTATCGCCCGGCTATTGCCGCTCGTACAGTCACAATGATGTGATTTTGCGATTTATAAAACAACATTCTAGAACGCACGGGTGAAGCGCTGTGAGCGATTCCCAACGTTGCAGTGCCTTATGCAACCTCGCTCTCGTCGAGCGCGGTACGGAGAGAAATTTTAATAGCCCGAAGATAAAGAAAGAAAAAATACGTTGGTCACGACCAAAGCTTAACGTCGTTACTGTTATGTCGTCTTTGTTTTGTGGGTCTCAGAATGATTAACGATTGTCGTAAAAAAAAGGAAAATACATACAAATTGTGTCTACATCGCAGATATAAGAAGACGGCTTATAATATGTAAGATAAATTGTAATGTAAATGTATACTCTAAATTACCCAATATTTTTCTATTGTACGGTCTGAACGGTAAGACTGCAGCTGCCTTAGATAATGTTAATCAATAACCAATAATCTCGAATGAGAAGAGCGGACACTAGTGATCAAAATTTTATCAATATCAACGATTTATCAATTGGACAGTATTATTACAAGACGTTATATATACTGTATTCATTAAATAGATCGCAAAGTATTGAGAATCGAACTACATGACAAGTGCATTAACATTTGTTTTCACACGCGCGCACACGCATATAGACTTTGATCATTCAATCTTTTTTCGTTTAACGTTAAAAGCGATTGATCATTAATAACGGACAATTTCCTCGTGCCTTCAATTGAATTGGATATTCAGACATTCATTGCACAGCGACCATCTAAGGCCTAGTTGAAAAAATCAAAACAAGCCCACAATTAGCAAGGACCTAGTAGTTGTAACTAAATTCAATGAGAAATAACAAAATGTATGTACGATACTTAAAAAAATGAACAAAAATCGTGCGCACAATCTTCTTAGATATTTACGTCTGTTACAAAGATGCGGCGGGCAATGTTTTTTCGAACTCGGGGTGATTGTAAATAGAATCTACGTAAATAACAATGTGTTGATTTGTTCGCTCGGCAACGCTCATATCATTCGGATAACGACTCAGAAAAATATCATGTTCGTAAAAGTATCCAAGGAATTCCAGTTGAAAAACGAAGAGAGAACAGAAGCCGAGCTTTGATACCGTTTGCCTACTTTAAACGATCGTACTTTCACGGATACTGAAATATCTCGTATACAATGGATACTTAAACTGACAAACTTTATTTTTACAAACATTAATTGTGATTATTTTGTACATAAAACTGAAATAAAAATATAAATTGTAATGACGAAATTGTGGTATGCGCTTAAACGAAATACAATGAAATATCTTTTTCATTTGATTATTTTATTTTTTATTAAATAGCTCTTAAGGGGGCTGTAAATACATTCTATGACAATGCGAGATTGACAATTGCGTGGAAGGGAAGTGAGAGTTAAGGGATTCAAAAATTATTCAAAACGCCGCGATTGCGAACTCAACTCCCTCTGTGTTATTTATTATGAGTGTGCGACGGCGAGCATCTCTTCTTGGTGGATAAGATGAGTTGTATTATTGACGAGGCCCATAAGTTTCGACAATGAGGCTGCCCAAGCATCGAGAAGGGCCGCGGGCTCTTGAGTGCCAGTGAAACGAACGACACCCGCTGGTCTATCGGTACGTGCGTTTATTATTCCAGTCTCAACGAGCTTGCACAAGCTCGCCTCTGTCTCTTGAACCGGAAGATCCAACAGTTCGGACATTCGCGTGAGCGATATGTTCGTGTAGTACTTTGCCATTATACGTATATTCTGCGGGCAAATATTTTGTGTCATTGACCCTTTCGAATCAACGTATTTATTATAATAATCGTTGAACTCACATGTTCGACAACTCGATTGCGTAGTTCGGTCCAACGCTTGCGGCCTTCCTCAGTCGACTCGGAGAACACTTCGGTCTTCTTCAAGTCTTTCTCGTAAATCTCACAGAGGCCTGACCACTTGATGAGTTCTGGATTAACGAACAGTCGGAGCAACTCTCTGAAATATTTATGTTTGATTTATCTAACGTCGTTAAAGTTCTGTAAATTTACTTTGTATTTTTATTATTATTTTCTTAATTTCTTATGTTCGTTTCTTGGTGACAATTTTTACTTGTAAGTCGGTATTTCTTCGAGAAGCTTGTCAGCGAGAAGTCTATGAGTCATATCGGCCTGCTCGGGTCCGTGCGGAGCGAGTACCAAGTACAATACCGCGCGTGATAAAGCGATATGCCGCTTTTCCGCGTCTTCTTTGACCGCCGGCGTCTCAAGGACCGCACGATTGTGACGACACAATTCCAAATGCCAGCCTTCGTGCCGTGCGAGCTCCATCATTAGGCTGTTGCAATGATCGAATACTATTTGAACTAAATTCGTTATATTGGTCGAGTAAACATTCGCGAAGTGATACTCACTCGTAGTATTTCAACTTGAGAACCTGTGTCTCCTCGTCTTCGAAAAACTTGACGTTTATCTTTTTTGCTATTATTTGAGTACGAACAAAATCCTGTTTTGCCAAACAGAGGCGCATTTGCTCCAAAATTAACGAAGCCTTTTCTCGTCGGGTCATACTGCCGTATGTTTCGACCTGCAGATAACGAAAAAAAACTGTAATTCGACGCCCCAACGGACCAAAGAACTGGCGACACGATCGAGAGTGATTTGAATTTTTTATGTGCAAACCTGCAACTCGAGCATCACGGCCGTCGCAGCCGTTACGTCGCCGTCCTCTTCCTTGAGTTTAGCCAAGCGGTGGGTCAGTCGCGCTCTCTCCACTTCAACGTAAATCTATGGATTAATTAAAAAAAATTATTCGATTTTATCACGACTCACTTTGGCTATTGAATATTGCCTTCAACTTTTTTTACTTCATTTGGTGAAAATGGCGGTTTTGCGCACGCTCCACATGCAACAATCCTCATTTTCACACTTCGTCAAATAACATTTTGTACGATAGTCGTGCGTAAAATGTTTTCTGAACTCGGGTTATTGCAACACTCGCCTTTGTCTCACACTCGTCAGAAAAAGTTTTTACGCACTCATATCAAAATGTACTATTTTTTTAATTATTCTTTTTTTCAATTACTTTTCCCTCGGTAACAGAACGCAGAGTCTCTATGAGTTTTATCATAGTTTCTCTATTGGGGGTTTTGTCGATATATGTGCAGCACTCCTGCACCATCTTTGTGACTGCTTGTTTAAGCTGAGAACGCCTCTTGCATAAAAGAACAATGTGATCGTTCAAAGCTGACCAGTTTTTTGCTTCAAAACACATCTCCACAATGGCTACGAGAATCCTTGAGGTCGATGCCATATCAGCTGCCTAAAAACTTACAAACATTGAATTTAGCATGGTTAAAGATTTTTATTTATGCGAGCGGGAATTAAACAATCGAAGAATATACCGTTCTGGCAAGTTTCTCTAAAGCCAATAATTGATCGAGAGCATCATGAAGTTTTCCCTCTTGGGCCAGCTTTTTGCATTCAGGAATCTTTGTGTCGCAATTGTTGCTATAGTCTACCTCCATCATCACGATCTTTCCGTTATCTGTTGCAGTGTCCGCCATATTTTCTATCTAATTCACTCTCTGCAAAGACCAACAAACAATTTATGCATTAATATTCCAACGAGTTAAGCAAATTTGTTGTTAATCGTATTCTCGTGTATTATATATTTGTGGGATCGCTTGTCTCAAACGTTGCGCGTTCTCCATGTAGGGAAACATCATTACAGTGCACTTTTCGCGAAATCCGATATAAGCTCGGTACATCGAATATCGTTGAAAATTTTATGACAGGATATCGTTGAAATGATGAACATTGACTAATAAACTACACGATATATATTTTAATCCGTGTTTGAATAGAAAAATATGAGTTTCATTTCGAACTAAGGTTATGTGTTGTAGAGTCGGCATCCGTAAAAAAAAAAGCTAGCTATGTGTCGCGATGCGTAAATACAAAATTATAATATCCGTCTGTACGACGTCGACATTTTTACGATTATTTGATACTCACCAGTAGAATCGGTGTAAATCGGTAAATAAACGATAAGTGGTAAACTGCGAGGACAATATAATCAAATTTACTTGTCAGGGCTTCACAGGAAACTCCCCGGCGACTGCGGCATGAATCTTACTTTTATTCCCAATTGAGAACCTCCAATACTATTGTTCTTGATCGATCGATTTTTTAAAATTAAGCGATGATCGACGATCTGTACACGATGGTATTACGATTAATTCAATTAATATTCCAGTAATTTCGCAATTGACTACGGTATTACCGGGGGGTAGCGTCGTTACTTTGTAGACGGCGCCACCAGCTACATTTCAGAATGTCCGTTACAAAGTTTACCTTGGTGCAGTCGGCGTAATAAACAAAGCACAGTTGTAGCGGTCCTTTTGTTTTGCATGTATGTTTTACATTTTATATCGTATAAAAGGCGCGTGACTCAGTAAACAAAAGGAAATGCTAGATAAATAGGTTTCTGACCGATGCATCCTTGACAATTCAGTACGACACGTGAGAATCGTTTCTCTTGCTGTACATGTCGTTTGTTATTGTTATCGTATCGGCAGGTTTAGGTTAGTTATCGATATATCCCGTAAATTTATTTATAAATAGGAACTACTGTTATTTGATCTAACGATCTCGTTTCGTGCTGGTCGACCAAAATTTTGTATCGATATAATCGGCATAATGGTAGCATATCTACAAGTATTGTATATATACAAATTACCACTAATCATAATAATGTATGACGAGGCAAGTACCGAAGTCGTTAAGGGTAGACATCTTGTAAGCTATACATCGCCTGATTTTATTTACGCGCAACAGCACCAAACATACTTCACCTGTTTCCCTGAATTGAAAGGTCGCGTCGATCGGTAAGGGATAAAAATATCACTCCAGATAGCGATAGGCCGAGTATCGCGTGTACGTGTGAGTGAGTTCGGGTTGTACAGTACGGACAAGCGTTTCGGTTTACCGTGTGCAAGTGTTCGGGAATTTGAAGCCGATAGCTAGATCAAATAAACAATTTTATTGCCTTGTCAGTGGTATTCAGGAGTGCTGTTTTCCGTTGGATTTTGAAATCAGTCCGAACAATAACTTTACATGCGTATCGAAGTCTACGTTCCAACGGGGAAATGCACTTTTACGGCTATGTAAATGGGAAACGAAACTCGGCGAACGTTCATATACATGGATTATATGCACACGTTTGTGACGTCAACGGATCGATCCTTCTATCGGAGTTTCATTCGAGAATACAGATGTGCTCACACTTTTTCGTACGTGCGATATGTAACTGATTTCACATTATTATTATTCTTAGCTTTGTATCAAAATATCATAGACTTGCAGAATAATTGATGTACACTCTTCGTGATGGGAAAATAAAACATTTTTGCTTCTGTGCGCGGCTCTTTGTATGAAACGTTGAGCTACAGGTAAACCGAAGGAATGATTATTGGTCCGCGGTAAAACAAATACATGAGTCATAGGCTCCAAACGTCGAGTCACATAATTTTTCGTTTTCTCACTTTTGTTACATTCTGCAAGGCATATTTGCACATAATGCTCGGGCATAGAGGGAGGGATATAAACCTCGCGGGTAATTACTACAAATCCGCTGAGCTCGTTAGTCTTCCCCATGCTCCCGTATGCATCTCGTTCTCGGCAATTAAATGCTGAGAATCTTCAAACGTTGAAAAGAAAAGAAAATCGCTGTCCCTGCGCAGGTTAAACTTCGGAGAAGCAATTATACATTCTTCCCAAGATCCAAACCCCGCACTCTCGTCGTAATAGAGAACACGCACACGTACACATTGCAAAAAATAAAACATTCATGCCGAAAACATTACATTATTTAAAGTAAACATTCCCGCGCGTCGGTGTTATGGTCCGACAATAAAAGGTCATCATGTTTGAAGCATCGGAGTCGTGAATATTATCTACACAGTACAGTTCTTTATACACACACACACCCACACACACACACACACACACACACACACACACACACACACACACACACACACGCGCGCGCGCGCGCGCGCGCACACACACACACACACACACAACACATATGATGCATTGAGTTGTATAGATCTTCGTGTGCATGAATATATCTCCGAATGGTGTATCATACCTAGTTTATATTGCTTGACGTAACATGTAACTCGGCGAACATGAGTTCTCGATTTGACTCTCTCTCTCTCCCTCTCTCGTCTACTTACACAGTGTACAGTGGACACGATAGTGTTTGATCCACGAGGCAGTAAAGCAGTAACAGTGACGCCGGGAGGATAGAAGGCGCGCACCAGTAGGAGCAAAAGCAGCTGTAGAGTTTGATGCACATAATCTACCGTAGCCCGATGACCCACCAACACTGATATTCCGTGACGTACCCCGAGACGGTCGTACGATAAAGTAAACTATATGTCAATGCATTTAAAGAGGTAGTACGCGAGACTCCAGTACGTCAATTCGTTTCATCGACTATGTCCGCGATTACGTAGAGACAAGTAACGTCCCATGCATCATTTTTTCCTTGAGGCTTTTAAAGAGCCCTGACGTCATCTGAAACTCTCCATCTCGCCTCTCCTCTGCTCGGTTGTGTCGATGCTAACGCTGCCGTCGACTGCGCCCCCCTCCCCCCTCCCCTCTCTTGGCGACAGCTGGTGTTATTCACCACAAACCGTTCTGCTCGCTCGTAACCTTTAGGGGCGGTCGATGCCCGTGCCGCTACTCAATAGCTTCTAGGTCTCGTCTTTAATTTAACCAGCCTATAATATCACGCTTTCTCTTTCTCCCTCCCCCCCCCCAGATCGTTCCAACGCCAGGAGCCCTCTATACCGTATACAGGTGCATGATTCTTTCGAGTTTTAGACGACAACAAAGCCTACCGTTGACTCTACTTAACTTTACTTGCGGTCTATTCGTGCATGAATGAATTCTCAAAACTTTACGAACCGCGAGAGCTAACTAAACATAAATAAAACCGCGAACTAACATAAATAAAACACATCGTCGATGTGTTTTATTTATGTTAGTTTATTTTTCCTACCGTTGCTTTTTTTTATTTGCATTGATGAGAATATGTGGCACGGTTGGGAGAGGCGAGAAGAATCATTCGCGTATCGTACTCTCGGCCAGGGCTCCCCGGGTGGTCGTAAATTGGAGATGTGTGAAGCTCCGGCTTCACAGTGGACTCCCGAGTCGTTCGGGATTTGGATCCATTTATTTATTTACTTATTTATTTATGTTTTTTTTCGAATATAATAATAGTAGATAACATTTTTCCAAAAATAAATCCGAGAGACGTAAAGTGGGAGTGGGATTGTTGAGGTATGCGGGATGTATTGCATATTTAGCAGTTTACATGCTCTTGCTATCTTTGATATCGATTTCGTGTGGGCAACACACGCCGCCGCACGTTGATTCGCCTGAGTCGCCGGATTTTCGAGGTTCATCGCGTAATCCGGTCGCGCGATGCTGATCACTCCGGAATACGCGCAGTGCTACGGTACTAAATAGTATATATGTATATGTAATTCACGTATAGGCGAACGAATTGAGTTTTTCATACGTCAGCGTGCCTGATGAAAAAAAAAAATCTCAATTAATCTTCACAGCCGCGTGTCTTGTCTTGACGCGACTATAAGTGGGTAAGCTCCGCGCGTATACGTGAGAATCCATCTGTGCCGGTAACTTACTTGCGCATACACTTAGACGAGTCAAAACATTCACCCGTTGTGCGGGTGTGATCGATAGTTTCAAGTTTTACCTAGAAAAAGAAAAAAAAATAAGTAGTATGTCAGTGGATCAAGAGGTTGATAAACCCAATGACCGATCGACTTATCGATACGAAGGGTAAAAGTTTTTCGCGATTTTTCGATGACTCCATAAGACCGTATAATTTAAGAGAATTCTTACGTAAAAATAAACCAATAAACCAACATCGAAGGGTATTTTTGAAGCTTTGCTCGCGATGTGATTCATTTCACTTACTTTTCTCGAAGGTCAATTGCAATTATATCGATTACAGCGATGATATTTATTTTTAAAAATTCGTACCAGAAATGAACTGAATATTATTTTCGGTGTTTCCTATTTTAAAAGACATTCAGAAGCGCGCGCGGCGCGCCGATGCCGTCACTGCATACGAAAGAATCTATTAAAAAATTTTTTAATCGTTTAACATACGTCTGCGTTCGTAAATGACCGATAAAGGTCGGAGACGACTTCGATCATGGCACATACATTCCCAGCACGATAAGAACGACAGATGCTAAGCGATAGGGTACAACGAACTCGCAGGTAAAATTAGTACCGTTATAGCCCCGGGGATAGCCAAGTAGTTGAAGAGATCACGTGTCAGACTGCCGTTCGGAAGGCTGATGAGCCGTTGTAATTGTGTCGATAGCTCTTGGTGTATTGAACCAATCTACTTATAACTACATAGAAAGTGTCTCGATACAAGAAGATAATGCGAGAGTAACGGCTCTTCGTGTAAGGTTAATTAACAGTCGTGGTTAGTAGCACTAATAGTATAATTAAGGTTGGCTGCACGGCCGATCGGTAGTCAGGCCACGTAACCTGTCGGACCGTCGCGTCACAGTATTCATTTTTAATTGTTCTTCCCGTTTATCGCGCACAAAGTCTCGATTCGACCATGTAACAATATCTCATTGTTCGTTCATGTACTTCATTTAACTTTTTCCTCTTTGTTGCTCATGCTGTTCATTCATTATTCGTTTTTTTTCCTCCATTGAATTTTGTAACGCTGGGTGAGGCGTATGCTCTAACTACACATTGTGCGTACCTACCTTCCTGTCCGTGTGCCGTCAATAGACCTACTCATCCCTGGGCCTTTCCTCCCCTCCCGTTCGCCTCCCGGTAAAACGTCGATTTTCACATGGCCGACTCCTGTTGCACGCCCGAAAACCTTGAGAAGCCGAGAGAGGTGTCAGGGATCGAACGGGCGCGCGAGACCGAGAGATTCAAGACCGTTTGTGTATGAGCGGCGCAGCCACTATGGCTTTCTTTTTTTCCTTCTCACTTCGTGCCTTTGTCTCGTTTACGCTTTTTTTTATTTATTTTTTTTACCCGAGTAGACAGACCCCGCTCTGTATTTATCGAAGCTCCGTTATTACATTGGTATAAATGGCATATCGAAATGTTTCACAATATACACATCTATGTATATTTATACATGTCGAAAAAAGGAGAGATAGTCCAAGCTTAGACCACAGAAGGCCGCGGGTATCGAAAATAACGCTTCCTCGAATGAATGAAACGTGGGTGTCGCGGACACACCTTCCTCGCTATAAACTCTAGCGTCTTCCACGTATGTATAAGAACGTTTAGCCAGAGTATCGATCGGGGATGGAGCTAAATTTTTCGTCGAACGATATCGGGGCATATATTTTTTATTTATTTATTTATAACACCACCGTTTTCGGCACGAGAAGTGGCCAAGTACAACGACGTGCCGTTATTGGCATCTTAAATATCTAATTTTGCTAAAATCGTGCCAATCTCTCATTCAAGTTTTGCCCGCGTTCGACAGAAGAAACTTACCTTACGCCGAATGCAAGGAATGGAATTTCACTTCGTGTGAAATACAAAATAAGGCCAAAAATTCTTTCGGAAAACGAAATTAGTACTGCCGTCTCTCGATGGTATTTTTTTGAGGTCTCGCTTACACCTCCGAGAGAAATTTCGGGCGAGCGAACTTCTTACTAGTTTCCTCTCGATGCTCGCCCTGCCGAGGGAGTCGGCGGCGGCAGCAGCCGTGACTGACGTCACAATCCCGGTGAGGGGCGCGGCCCGCCATATTGATTCAACTCCCACTCCCGGGCAAGGGCTACGTCCCATTCACAAATACGCCCCGCCAACTGCAACCCCTTTTTCACAACTGCCCACACGTTGTCTCCAACACCAGCGCCCGCTGGTAGCTCTCTCAGCCCCCCCCCTCCCACCTCCCTCTCTGTCTCTTTCTCGCTCTCTCGCACGCGCTTCTTGCTCACTTGCCAGTTTCCGAACCCTCGTTTTCCCACAATACTCTTGCCAATATCCCTCTCTTTGTTCTTCGTATCTATACTTATCCAACTATCCGGACCTTTATTTTTTCCTTCTTTTACGTTCTCTCTCCCTCGCCCGCTCTTTATCAGCTGATTTGTACGCTGTCTGTGACGCGATCCTCGCACACTTTCTCTATATTGATGACATTATTAATTCTTAACACGTACGACGACTCCGGGCAATGGGGAGACGTGGGTCTGATCCCCACTCGTTACAATAGACGAAGCCGTAAAATTTCAATCCGTCGGTACGATTTTATTCCCGAACATAAAAGAACGGTGAGTATTGTATTCTGAAATAAGACCGGCTCGACTATTGTTCCGATTGACAACAGGGAGATAGAAAATATAGAAGTACAGATTAAAAAAAAAATATACATCATTAGATTTCCATGGCCGAGGCAAATGGATATCTGGTTATTTTATAATGTGCTTTCTCGAATGAATCCTGGCGGGCATTTCAACACGGACAACAGTTTCTATTCCATGAAAATTATACTGTACTCCGCGTTCAAGGAATCGAGGCGTAGCGAGCGAAAGTTTTACCGGTTAAACCATTTCGACAGTCCAAAAAGTAGACACGTCCGTGATGCAGGCATTATTTGCTTCTACTCTGCGACACATCGTGAACTCTTTTTTTTATGAATATTTAAAAAAAAGACATTTTTGCTGAAAAGGTAACCCCTCGAGAAGGGAGTCGAACCTGTAGCACCACTGTTTTTGCCTTTCACCTTTGTTGTGTTGGAGTAGTGGCGTGTGATTGTAGGAAATGGGTTTTGTAACATAAATTCCTATTTTCACCGACCTTAACATAAACTTCAGCTGCAAGACCGAAATTCGAAGAATCTTATTAGATTTTATTTCCGCGGATAAAGGTTACTGCACGTAGTCACCGTAAGTACTCTGGCGAAAGAAATGTCTTTCTCGAGGTGGGTTAAAGTACAACCGAATTGCCAATCGACGAAATCTTATTCACGCAACGACAATTTCAGGATGATTGACAGATTTTTCATTTCAATATACGCTTCGACGATGAAAGAATGAAAAAAAAGAAGCTTGCAAAAGTAACAAGGAAAGAATTGCGAGTTGTTACTGTACAGTACAAGGAAATAATTTTTGTTACTGTTCAGTTTGTCAGGATTGTCCCATGCCCTTAAACTTCGCTTCGTATTTGTCCCCTCGTCACCCTGACCTACCCTGCTGTGCGATGACGTTTAATTAAGGGAAGACTGTAACGAAACGGAAATCTATATTCAATGCGACACCGCCCCGTATCTCCCGGCCCCCGAAAAGGTGATTGTATATTCAAGGGATAATAAAATTCAATTTTATATATTCTCAAACACGACATTTTTATTGTTTCAAGTAGAAGCCATTACAGAAAAGCCGAATTATTTTGATCCACAGACCATTACTTTGACTAAAGACCTCTCCACCTACTACGAGAACATCTCAAAGAAATACGTACAAATGCGTAATGTGTCTCGCTGAAAGGTCTTTTTTCTTCGTCGGCGACGGCAGGCAATAGTGACTCGGCCAGAATATAGCCAGTCGATTGAATTGTCTGCAAGCTCTCACGGGTTTTTTTCCCTTCTCCAGACCCTACGCATTGTCTCACTTGCCATATATATATATATATATCGTCCCTCTTTTGGTCGGTGTTTCGTGACGTCATCCGAACCCGTGAACTTTATTCTTCTCTACTACCAATATTATTTTTATCTATTTTTTCGTGTACAGTCGCGAGGCATGTCTCCCGGACGAGGGTTGGGCGCGAGAGAGCTTGCAGCCTGTGACTGCGTCGCAGTTTCCTATGTCGCGCTACAGCACAGTCATAGGCCCGAGTGTAAAATCAGTTTTGCTCCTTTGTCGAGTGAGAGAGAGTGCGATAAAGATGTATGGATAGGGGTACAAGAGGCGGGCGGACGGAAGAAGGATATAATATAGCAAGGGGGGCAGAAAGTGTAGAAGTTTCGAGGAGAAAAGACGGAGAAGGATCGTAGAGGGGGAAGACGGTTCGTCCGCGGCCGAACGATGAATGAAGCCCGGGTTTTGGCGCGGCTCCAGTCAAGACTCTCTCACGGTTTAACGCCGCACACAGCGAGGGGCATGGTGGCGGAGAATTCGTGTTCGTCGGTGGCGGGAACGTTCGGAGGGGATTTCCGACTGTATAGGATCGAGACTGGTGGCGAAGGAGGAGCGGAGAGGGGATTGTAGGAAAAACCGGCGAACCTGGGGGGGGGGGGGGGGGGGGGGGCGCATGGTGTGTGCGACGCGCGAATGGGAGCTCTCTAGTTTTGACGTCACCGTTCAAGGCCGCGTACGATCGTTACTACTACTGCCGGCGCTGCGGCCGCTGCTCGTTGCTGTTGCTGTTCGTCGGACTGGATGCTGCAGAGCTTCGCTGACAGGACTTTATCACAATAATAGGATTTATCCTCACTCGGGATGATACACTGGTTTATCAAATTTAATGCACAGTTAGGGTATATCAGATGGACCGAAGGAACACGCTTGTGTCGATACACAGATTTGCTTAATACGAGCTCGAGGAGGGGGGAGGAATGTTTGAACGTTTTTGCCACTGGAGACGGGAGCTTGAGGAGGGGCCCTGCGTCATACCTAACTCTTCGGCGGGCAAGCCTCCTTCCCGTCGTTGACGCGTTTTTCTATCAAATTATGAAACAAAGCAAAAAAAATTTTTTCAACGAAAGTCCTTGCGAATTTACTTGACGGTTGTGGAGAAGTGTCTGTTGCAATTACACAACTGTTGCAATTACAAACCTAACTCTTCGACAGGCAAGCCTCCTTTCGGTCCTTGAAGCGTTTTTCTATCAAATTATGAAACAAACAAAAAAAAAGTTTTTTAACGAAAGTCCTTGTGAATTTACTTGACAGTTGTGGAGAAGTGTCTGTTGCAATTACACAATCTTGGGAGAGCCTTGCCTTGTCACTCGCAGAAATGGAGAGTTTCGCCGTTTCTCGATTAATTGCCCGTAAGAAGAATCGCGAGGATGTTCCGGTTCGTCGCGTCAAAGTCTCATCGGATTTTCAGGGATTTTCATTGTCTCTTAATGCAGTCCGCAAACTCATTTCCATTTACAAATGCATTAGCAGGCTCCGTCGGAACGGGTTTCGAGGTCGAAAGCAATTGCATCACTTCCTCTTTATCCTCTTGTTATTGCCGCGAAATTCAATTGAATGTCTATTCCTGTATTAATATTTTTCGGCCCAATGTTGCCCGCCACTGCGTCCCTCCGCACCCAGAAAAATTATTTATTTGACGGCCACCGGTTATTTGGTTTTTCGTTTAAATAAAATATTTATTTGATTAAAATAAATGTTTATTTCATTTAAGTAACTACTTACTTAATTTAAATAAATATTTGTTTAAATCAAATAAATACTTTGCTTAAACCAAATAATTGGTGGCCGTCAAATCAATTTTTTTTCCGGGTGCGAGCGGCAAAATTTTCGGTAAATTCAAGATAATCTAAAGTAAAAAATCAACTTGAGACTGGGCTTTCAGAAATATCGATCGAAGAACGATGCGAACAAGTCCTATGTGTGCACACCCCGTAATTCGTTTCGTTAAACTTGCTCGTCCCGAGAGACTCGTCGAACCCGTGACAGTCGCTATATAGCCCGACGTTTTTTTCCCCTCTACGTGTAAACTCGCTCTAATCGCGCATTCCACTCGGGTGCGTATACGACCGTGCAAATCACGAAGACCGTACGTTAGAAGCAGACCCGAGAGTTTGGCGGAATAGCACACCGCGAGAGAGTTACATAGGCTTTCGAAACTTCTTCCACTCAAGATATCCTCTTTCCTCGCTCCACGGAATGACCATGAAGACCCCCAGCCTGAAGGATTAGCCTTGCTCTCAAACTTTATCATTTTTTCTTTTTTTTCTTCCGTTGATGACGCACTCTGAGCTTTCACTGGCAGACCCAACGAATGGTCGCGTGTCACGGTGATTGATCGTTCCGCCGGTTGTACACCGCGAAATCGCGGTTTCCCGCCTCGAGACACTGCGCAATTTCCAATTTGTCTTTGAAACTCGGATCTTGGACGGATTCGATCATTTTTTGGTTTCCACGAGGCACGTCGCTTAGCATTAGTTTAGTCCCTACGTCGTATTAATAATAATAATAATAATAATAAAAATAATAATAATAATAATAATAATAATAATAATAATAATAATAATAATAATAATAATTATTATTATTATTATTATTGATGCTATTGCGCCCTCATAGAGGATGCTGTAAAAAAGGTACATCAGCAAAATCTTTGGGTAATTCTCCTCCGGTTTTGTATACACGCTTAAAATACAATAAACCGAGTTTTGTCCTTCGAACGTATCTCCACTTTCGCGAGCTCTCGAGTGTAATCGAGTATTTCAATATTTGCCGATCCCTTTGATCCTTCGCGAGTTTCATCTGTACATAGGAATGATTCGAACCGCTCGTATCACGCACGAGTTATCGCGATATTGCCCCGCTGCGAAGTAGGCACGGTGTGTGGCACAGGCGCCCTTACTAACAAGATCAGCAATCAGGCGGGGTCCTGAAAAATAAATACAATACAATACACGATTGCCCGAACTACTGATTAAATATCCTTTCTCCGCGTACGTGGGTAGTTTTTTTTTTCTTTCATCACATCGGTTGCCCGGGCTCCGACGCGCCGCGAGAAAAACATTTTTAAAAGCTGAATATAACGATGATGGGTCAGAATTCGCCAAGTTTGATTTATTTGACGGACACACAAGTTTCAACCGTCCTGCGCGGATAATTCATTTATTCACTCGTAAACGTCGGCTGTACGATTAAATAGATTTTTATTGATTCATACTCTCATCTAATAATCGAATATCCGACGAGGAAGTTTTCTCAGAGCCCGAAGGGAACGTTTTTGCGATTTGCCGGTTGTTACATATATAATAAAATTCTTACTGCGTACATCGGCTGTATGATAATAGAGAAACCGCGGAAAACGAAGTACATCGAAATACGATGGAATAACGAGGAATGTGCACACGGTGTAAAAAAAAAATTCGTATGAAATTTAATGTACCGTACTCGAAGTTTTTATGCAAAAATTAAAGTTCAGTGTATTAAAAAATATTGGAAATACTTAATTTTTTTATTAATGTCCTTTCTTTAAATAAAAACGTATATTAATTTCGTCACAATCTCTTTCATGAGAACACACATGTCACCAATAATGCGTCGAACTCATCGATTCCTCGCCCAGTCTACTATACAGTCGGAGCTTGGGTTCACTGGGCAAACTCTTAGCGTCTTTCAAAATCGAGCACGAGAAGTGATATTTGCATATGATTAGCAAGCGTAAAACTCAATAATATCTGAGCAACTTAAAGGAAGATTATAGTTATTATTATCATTTTTATATATATATAGAAATGAAAATATAGACAATAAGATATATTTATACATTTATATTTTGATAATTGGTTAAAGAGAAATCCGCCAATGAATAAAAATAAACAATTGTATATTACTAGTACATTTAATGTTCCAGTTTTTCCATAAAAATTTCCACTCCGGTACATTAAATTTACTTTTTTTTTTTACAGTGCAGAGCAAAATGTCGTTATCGTGTGACGTAACGTCTAGACGTCTGCATCGTTCGACCGTCAATTTTCCCGCCTGCTACAACACATGTAATATTTCTCGGGAGGGTACGTGATATTATTAGGACAAAAGTATAAGGAATAGAGAGTTATAGAGAAAGAGAAAGAGCAGGAGAGAGAGAGAAGAGATACCTCGGCGAAACTTTCAAGGCTTGTCGTAGCTTTCGTTAAAGTCGAGTGTTCGGTGATCGGACGATTTCACCGGGTGTTTCGTGTTTCGACGAAACGGGGTAAAGGACGGACGGATCGAATCACTCGGCTGACAATCCGACGACATTGTTGTCATCCAGCAAA
The DNA here is from genome assembly GCA_030522725.1 of Ichneumoninae sp. B BG-2022a. Classification (NCBI taxonomy): domain Eukaryota; kingdom Metazoa; phylum Arthropoda; class Insecta; order Hymenoptera; family Ichneumonidae; species Ichneumoninae sp. B BG-2022a. Next base: position 39,649 of record JAPYZD010001340.1, read on the forward strand.
AACTAGATTCCACAAATGTAATATTTAATGAATAATTTAATTTAATTTAATTTATTTGCCGGATTACTCCTTTACAGCCCATATTTACAGTGTAGTATGACTTAAATATAAGAGCTCCTGGGTATAAGGTATAATAGTTTAGACATTTAAAAAAAAGTACATTAAATACACTAGTTTAAAGAATTAAAAGATACATTAATGTGGACTGCAGCCTTAACTTGAATTGCGCCGCCCATAATTTTACTTATTTTATTTCATTATTTCACTTTGTTTTATTTTATATTATCTTTTATTTAATTT
>JAPYZD010001341.1:0-21668 GCA_030522725.1 Ichneumoninae sp. B BG-2022a
ATAAAACGTGCCCTAGTCCGGGAGCGTAAAGAAAAAACGGCACGGCGACGTTCGACGATCGAACACACACACCTCCGATCGAGAGCGTGCGACATTGCCCGGCTGCGTCAATAACACTCCGCGAGCACTGTCGTTCCATCCTCGTCCCGGTCGAGGCCTGACGTTCGACGCGATCGCCGAGGGGTAGTCCGGATTCGCCGATGCCGCTTCGTCGTACGTGTCCGGGGCGGCACGCGTGCTCGCATCGTCGCATGCACAGGCTTACCGGCGCCGGTTTAATTGTTAAGAAAAAATATATATACATACGTACACACAAAAACCCAAAAAGTACCCAGACAGACCGAAGATAAAAGTCTGATTTACCTGACGACATCGGTCGCACCTCCCCGATCGCACGCTCTCGTCTCACCGAGCACCTCGATAATTCCTCGGGCACGATCTCTTTTTTTATATCTCCGCTGTTCAATCGTCGATAATCCACAGACTCGTCCGGTTCGATAAACGATTCGACTTTACTCGGGGTTTTTTTTTTCGCCTATCCGAAGAACTTTCGTCACTTCTCGCTTTATATCAGTTGTCCGCGTTAAGTTTAGTTGTAAAACAAAATCTCTCCGGCCCGTTTTTCTTTTCTTCAGTTTTTGTTGAACAATAATATCTCGGGTGGTTTTCTATCGTCGAAGCGATGCTGTGGGAGCAGCAGGAGCTTTTATTCTCCACGCGTCGCGGTGTTTTGAAAGGCGCTTCGCTAACGGGGCACGGGGCAGATATGAGCATCGAACCGCCGCGTAGGGGCCTAAAAATCGATATTTCGGTCTTTGCTCCTCCATCCTCGGTGTGCGGCGTGTGCTGCCGTGTCGGGAGAGAGAGCCCCCGTGCTGGCGGTTCTCGTTCGCAGTTGTGGCCGTAGGTAGGGTTCCCCCTGGGTTTCATACCATCGATTTTACTCGGCTACCAATCGCACGCATCCATTTATCGCATCGATCGCGCGAGCTGATTTCAGCGTTTGCGTCCGTCTGTCCATACTTCGCGCGCCCGTCGCTGCTGCGCCGTTCTCGCGCTATTTTCCCCCCTCCCGACCCCTCTCCCACCATCGCGTAGACGGCGGTTTCAGCGCGATTCCGTTTTCTTTCTCTCTCGAGCGTTTTCCTCCCCTACGGCCCCTACTCTGCGTTGTTCGTCGCTTCGAGCTTGCTCCGGCTTTCTTTATTGCGCGCCTCTCCCTCTCCGCCCCTCGCTCTCTTTCCTCCATAGCGCCCTCTTTGCTTCGGCTCTTTATCCACACCCTCGAGAAGCCTCGAGGCAACGAGAGCGCCGGCGGCCGAGCGCGACGTCGAGAGGAGACTCGAGAGAGAGAAACCGGCGAAAACCTCCCGCGATTCTTCCGTACCTTTGCTGCAGCTGCATTCAAGTCGCTTCGCTATAGCCGGAGAGACGCACAGCGGCGTCGGGCGCGGGCATTGCGCATCCCGCCGTCCTCGGGCCGCGATCCCGCTCAGCTGCTCCGGCGCTCCTGCGAACCGGGCATCCGGGCGTCCCGGAGGGATGGAACTTATGTTATCCAACGAGCCCCGTGTTACGTTACTTATTCATAGAGCCACTTTGCCTTTCGATCCGTTTAATCGTACTCGGGCTACGCAGTCTTACGAATGAAATTTTCATCGAGCCGTATGCTGCGTGTCGGCGATATACAGGCTGTAGGTCGCATGCGATGCATTTTTGTAGAGCGGACTGATCTATACAGCGGCGATATCCGGGTTTATCGTGATTTCGAGGGATTCGCTACGAGTGCGGTAATACTGCATTGCGTCGTCGACCTATTTTGCAACGGGGCCGCCAAGTCGCACGCCCTTTGCCCCCCCCGCCCCGCCCCGCTCGGCTCTTCCTCCGGCGAGTCAACGCCGCTGCCATTAAATAATCAATTTCACCATCCCCGCGAGTTATCGCGAACGGTCACCCAGCAGCCAGCGCCATTGATGTTGAGCATTGAGGATCAAATCCCCTCCCCCCCCCCCTCTCGCGCTCAAGTGCCGAACGATTCGTCGCAATAATCGTTTCCTATACGCTAGGCTACGTTTCGGCGAATCCATTGTTTTGGGTAAACACCCGCCTGGCTAGTCGCGACTCGCGTTATGCGAGCTCGTTTGCGATGTTTTTGTTTTCAACTATGTTGCAGAGAGTTCCATGCAATTCCAAGTAGCAAAAAGCCATCTGACCCGAAAAAGTCATTCGAATGGGTTACATATGTCCGTCGGAACGGTAACTATAAGCTATCCTGTGTGCAAAAGTTAACTTGTAAACATAGGATAGCTTATAGTTACCATTCGGGCGGACATGTGTATCCCATTCGGATAACTTTTTTGTTACTTATGGATAGACGGAGACGGACCAATCGATCGCGGGGAAAAGCGATCGTTTCGTCAATAATAATCAAATAAACAGACTATAAAACGATGGTTGCAAAGGTTACAGAAAAACGACGCCAAAATAAAGGTTATCTGCGAGTCTACAGCAAGTTACAATTTTGAACATTGTGCATTAGTCTATTGAAGTCTGCCGATGGTCACCTCAGTTCCGTTAGGGAGTATTCAGAGGATCTAACGATAACAATGCTGCAATCTGTCGCGGTTAATTTCATGGCGATGTCTTGTGTTTTTCTCGTAGAGATAGATCGCCCGTGTGCAACGAGGCTCGACGACTCGAAGAGCCGCGAGAAAATGTAAACATTGCTCTATGAGTATAAGTTCTCCCGACGGCTTCGGCACTCTGTGTACAAAATTCCTGGCGGATCTATTTGCGTTGCATAATTAACGTCAACATGCCGATCTAGGATCATAGCTCGTTGATATCGTGACTCGGTAGATCACGAGGGTTGAAAAAAAAGCTTAAAATAGATACACGCTTTCTATTGTGCACGGCAATCGCACGGTAGGTTCGTCCAAAGATCACGTGGATTCCTTCGGCAGCGTGCAAGAGTTACGATACGTACCGTGCCGACAGGGGGCGCAATGGTTTACTTTTTTTTCGCTATTTTCCACATTCGATCAGCCAACAATCGTCCTTGTCGTATATATATATATATATATACATATAAACGAGGCATTATTGCCATCGGCGAGGACAGTGGCCGATCAATCGGGAAAAAAGGCACCAGGTGTCGGGACTTGGTTATTGTACGATTCACTGTAAAACTAATGTTATAAATTTAACGCACCGAACTAGAAATTTTTATGCAAAAACTGGTACATTAAATTTAATGTACAATTGGAATGCAAAATTAATATACTTTTTCATTGAAATTAAAGTAAATTATTAACAATAAAGTTTCTCGTGTGTATTTACTGAACATTAATTTTTATATTAAGTATTTCGAATGTATTGATTTTCTTGATTTTAACATTAATTTTTCATCACAATTGTCCATGAAATTTAACATATCAGTTTTTGTATAAAAACTTCCAGTTCGGTGCATTACATTTCATAAGAATTTTTTTACACTCGCTCTTTAAAAATTTGTGACTGGACATTTGTATGCAAATTATGCTATATTAAATTTAAGGTACAATTGTGATGGAAAATGAATATACTTTCTCATGTAAATTAAAGTAAATCATTAAAAAAAAGATATTTCCAATATTTTCAATACACAAATCATACATTTTTCATCACAATTACAATTGTACATTAAATTTAACATACCAGTCTTCCCATAAAAAACCCCAGCCCTAAATAAAATTTCATACGACTTTTTTTACACTCTACTCCGTCCCTCCGCGTAAAAAATTCCTCTCAAATCTATTCATTGCACAATAACCGTCAACACACCGTCCGGCTATAATGCCTCGTCGATATCGTGACTCGTTAGATCGCGAGGGTTGTTTATAAACCGCTTAAACAAAAAAGAAAAAAAAAGAAATTGATCCACGCGTGTTCCACTGTGCATGTGCGATCGCACGTTAGCTTCGTCCAAAGATCACGTGGGTTCCTCCGGCGTGCAAGAGTCATGATACGCACCGTCCCGTCAGGGGACGCGGTGGTTGTTATTTGTTTTTTTTTTCGTTGTTTTCCCCATTCGATCAGCCAACAATCGTCCTTGTCGTTTGGACGTATATATAAAACCGAGTCATTATTGCTATCAGCGAGGAGAGTGGCCGATCGCAAAGGGGGAACACACTCGATCTCTCGAGGCACGTGCCAGTCGTCCGAGGCTCGAACCTTTTTTTTTCTTTTCTAAAATATTGTACGGAATGTCATTTGCCGTCGACGATATTGCAAACGTCGGGTTATATCGCACGACGCTAGATACACTGACCTAGTTCGTCCAATGGATTTTCGTGCACTGCCACCGCTCGGACCGTACCATGGATACGAAGTGAGTGCACTTGGAGTCAGCGGCCTCTGAGGAAGGTGCGAAATCACAGTTCCATTAGCTCGCGGCCGGATTACTCACTCTCCCCGTCGCCGTCGAGGTTCATTCGCTTTATGCATTGTTGTTTGTTGTTGTTGTTCGTCCCTCGTCACGCGGTAATCGCGACGGAGATCCTGCAAGGGGTAACAAAAAAGTCAACATTTTTTTGCAGACGTCGAACGGAGAACGATGTCGGGATTCTGCGGATCGCATCGGAATCAGCTTGTGTACTTTTACGTTCGTGATATTAGGTTAAGTTGACGAGGGACCGGATCCCTTGTCACCGTTGTACACGACGCCCAGGGAGGAGACCGAGCTCTATAGCGATAAATCGGTGAGTTTTTGTCGATTGTTCATTTTTTTTGTTTTTTTTTTTTCGAAGAAATTCCGATTGCGGGAAATTCTGATGACGGAGCGCTCGCTCGCGGCGATAAGCTTAGAGTCTAATCGCGGCCCGCGCCCCGTCAAGTTTCGACGCATTTCGCTCGAAATTCGCTCGACGGGTTTTTCCTTTTTTTTTAATAGAAAGATAGGCAAATTTTGTTACTCTACGCTGTACACTGGAACGGGACTTGTTATTTTGCCTACGACAGGAGAAAAATGTTGTTGGATTTCAGTCTGAAAATGACCCATGTACTGAGGAAGTGGGAACTATTTCCCGGACGAAACAGATTCTGTTGCGACGGAAGAATAATGATGGCCCCTCGCACTGGTATATTCGGCCTGACTGTCTGCCTCATCTCCGGCACCAGCGGACTGTTCTTCGCTTTCGAGTGAGGCCGCAGTTTTTTTTTCTTTCAATAAAAATATATAAATGAATTTTTAAAATTTTTCTGGAATTAATGAAAATTGGGGTTTTTTTTTTCAGCTGTCCGTTTCTAGCGGTTCACATAACTCCGGCAATACCGGTGATAGGAGGATTGCTCTTTCTCTTCGTAATGTCTTCGCTATTCAGGACCAGCTTCAGCGATCCTGGAGTCATTCCCAGAGCTACTCCGGACGAGGCTGCTTACATAGAGAGACAAATAGGTGCGCCAACAAATTTTCAGATATATTTTTTAACATATTTTTAGACTCATTTTTAGAATCATTTTTAGAATCATTTTTAGACTCATTTCTAGACTCATTTCTAGACTCATTTGTAGACTCATTTGTAGACTCATTTCTAGACTCATTTCTAGACTCATTTCTAGACTCATTTCTAGACTCATTTCTAGACTCATTTCTAGACTCATTTCTAGACTCATTTCTAGAATCATTTCTAGACTCATTTCTAGACTCATTTCTAGACTCATAAATAAAAATATATGTATATTGGATAGATCAAGAAATGGAGAAATGAACGTTTGCCTATTTTTGCAGAAGTACCCAACAACGGCAATTCGATAACTTACAGGCCTCCTCCGCGCACAAAAGAAGTGCTCGTCAGAGGTCAACCGGTGAAGCTCAAATATTGCTTCACCTGTAAAATATTCAGGCCACCCAGAGCCTCTCACTGTAGCCTATGTGATAATTGTGTAGGTAAGGAAACAATCAACAAACAAAAAAACCCCACGACACCTCGCGACGAGGAAGTATGATTGTTTCAATGCGACACGGATTGGCCTTTTTCAGAGGCGTTCGACCACCACTGCCCGTGGGTCGGCAATTGCGTGGGTAGACGAAACTATCGATACTTCTACGCGTTTATCGTCTCACTGGCATTTCTTTGTGTATTCATATTCGCGTGTGCGATAACGCACATAATAATGCGTGAGTATGAGTAAACTTGACTTCACATCTTTTCAAAACAAATATCAATATCGGAAGAAAAAAAAAAAATTACCATTACGATTTTTTGCGCGACGTTGTCTCGCAGTGACGCGAGACGACCGACCGTTTTTAGAAGCCGTGAGATTGTCACCCGGAAGCGTCGTCGTCGTCGTCGTCTGTTTCTTCTCCGTTTGGAGTATTCTCGGTCTAGCTGGATTTCACACTTACCTGACGACCAGCAACCAGACCACGAACGAGGATGTGAGTAGATTTCGCCGCGAAAAAAATTTAACGTAAATTATTTTACTCGATCTCTTTTTAAAATTAATTAATGAATTTTCTTTTCCAATGCTTTGGCACTTCGACTTTCAGATAAAAGGCTCGTTCACGAGTAAACGAGAGCAGGAGGGCTTCAATCCGTACAGCCAAGGAAACATATGTAGAAATTGTTTCTACGTTCTCTGCGGTCCTGCGCCACCCAGCCTGATCGGTAATTTGTTTCTCGTCTTCCTCGTACGATTTGTTTCCTCCGTTTCTTGACGACACTCTCGTTGTTCAGATCGTCGTGGAATCGTGACGCCCGGATACATGGCCGAGCAGGAGAAAACTCCGGACGACTACGTAATCACGAATGCTTACAAAGCATACGGGACAGTTAAGATAATGCAACCGCAGGTGAGAACGACATCGAATTGAAATATTGTCATTGCTGTTTTTTTTCGGAGGAGCGTTTATGTGAGTGTTCGGTAGGCTCGTACACTGCTGTTCATAAATGCCTGGGTTTTCTGGATATCAGTAACGAAGATATCGATATCGGAAATATTAGGCAATCCATCCAGCAAGTCATCTAGTATTGCTTAAAGACGCTTCGTACATTCCCAGCCAAAAGTGAGATTCAGGTTCATTCGAATGTTTCCTAGTCGTAAAAAAATCTGAAAAAATCGACTGTATTAAAGATGTCAAGATCATTAATTATGCATAATAACAATGTCAAGAGGTTATTAAGAAATTGCTCAAAAGTTAAAAAATTGTTCATCGATTTTTCAAATGCATATTTTCGCTTTTTCAAATTTTTTAAAAGAAAATGTTGAAATGAAATTCTGAAAAAATTCATATTCATATTAATGTAAAGTGAACAATTTAAGGTTTTCTGATTTTTAAAAAGCAAGTTATTTTTTCAATAATTTGTTAATAACTTTTGGCATTATTATTATGAAAAATCAAAGGTCTTCACATTAATACATCCGATTTTTGTTCAGATTTTTGGCGTATCTCGATGTACTGAAATTTTTATCGAATAAAATTTTTCGTTTGGAATGTCGGTGTGAGGCATCCTTAAGATAGAAAAATCCCAAAAACCAGGCGTTTACGAACAGCAGTGTACTTTGTCGTCAAGTAGATTTATACATTTTTCTGTGTCAATTTCACAGCCGAACGGAACGAGCATCGAGCCCTCGCCGGGCAACGATATCACCGGCTCCATGAACAACTTAGTGTCGGGACAGCGCTCGCCGCGAATAGAATCGCTCAACGGTGAGTTGCGACAACCCACGCGTATCCCCGAGGAGATCGTCAAGTATCCTCGTCAGTTGATTAACGAGACTTACGTACCGAAATATCCGTCGAGACGCACGTCGCAGGAGCGCGCCAAGCAGGAACAATTTCGCGAGACCGACAAACTCAATCCCGAATTGAAAAAGTACAATTACACGTGCGACGAAAATTTGCACAAGTATCCGCAGCGATGCAGGGACGAGTATCACCGATGCTCGGACAATAATTTGATCTACGATCAGTTCGCGGTCGAGAGAAAGTTTGGTGTCGACCTCCAGAAATATCCTCAGAGATACTCGGAGGACACGCTGAGGTACAGAGAGGAAGACGCCAATCGAACTTACGTGGATTTGCAAAAGTTTCCCCAGCGCTATCGCGAGGATCCGACGAGACTCTCGAACTCCCATCACACGCTGAAGTACAATAATCTGAGATGCACTCAGCACGCTGTGAAATATCCGATCCCGAAGAATTTACTGCCGGCCGGAATTCTGGGAGCCGGCGGTATTCCGATAATAGGACAAACAGCTATTGGCCTTGTCGTAAACAGATTCGGCTCGGCACCGTTGAATCACGAAATGGCCTTTGCCGAAAATTCTCTCTGCCCGGGCGAGGGCACCGAGGAGGATTTACTCAATAGACGATTCATCATGGGCTCCATGAGCGACAGCGATGATATTTAGCATTTCGTTGCGAAATGCGCGATTTATTTATTTTTTTTGTATAAAAAAAATATCTATCGTCACTATTACGAGTCTCGCACTGCGGACTGCGATTCGTTCGGCTCTCATCTTAGCAAATGCGACATTTCGTTTCTCCTCTCTTCATGCTGAGTAAATATATTATTAAATTCAGTAGCGGGTAGAGACGAGAATAGCAAAGGCCATTCATTTTTAAAATCATTCTTTTTTTGTATAAAAAAGGAGATTCATTTTTTAATTTTTTTTTGTATATAAAAAGATCGATCGTCACTATTATCTCAAATCTTAGCAAATACGAGATTTCGTTTCTCCTATCTTCGTACTGAGTAAATATATTATCGAATTCAATAACGAGTAGCGTGACACGAAATTAGCGAAGACAATTCCTTTCTAAAAGAATTTTTTTTGTATAAAAAGGAGATTCATTTCTAAATGATAAAAAATTGTGTCTGATAAAAAACGATCGTCACTATTTCCAGTCTCGCACGGCCAACTGCGATTCGTTCGGTTCTCATCTTAGCAAATACGCCATTTCGTTTCTCTTCTCTTCGTGCTGAGTAAATCTATTATTATATTCAATAACGAGTAGAACGATACGAGGTTAGCGGCGAAGGCTTTCTATGCTCCTGCAATGTTTTACCTTCTCAATACGTTAATGGGTGGGGTTTTCATTGTTTCGCGGTGAAACTCGTCGTCGTCGTGCGTCACACTTTCTAATTCTCTCTCATGTACCCCCTTGCCATTTCGCAAAAATTTAACGATCACGATTTATTAACGAGAATTATACTACTTGACGTAAGTTATTCTCTAGAAAAAAAATTCGAACGAGGCAAAAGCCTCGTTCGAACAAGGACGATCTTAAATCAATAAATAAAAAATGATTTCTTTGTTTATAATTACGACCCGATATCGAGGGCTCGGTCCATACTGTTTGGTAAGTTTCAATCATCTTACACTTGCAAGCATCCCGAAACTTCTTTGAATGTTTATCTAATACGGCTGGAATTTCAGAATTTTTTATTTTCCGCTGTTTTTTCATAATAATTTTTTTTCGCAAATAACAAACGATACGACATGCGCAATTGTTTATCACGCCTGCGTTTATAGAAAACAAACGTTTCAGCATCGCGTGGCCGAAGCGATAGCCGAGCTTTTGGTTTGTGAACTAATTATTATTCGCTATTATTTTGGGCATGCGTAGCTCGAAATTGATAACGATAACGTTTATCAGCTGTTCGAAATTGTCTCGATTGCTCCGGGACTTCGTTGCAGCCGATATTCGAGATCCGAATATTCGTTCGTACATTTATCGCCCTTAGTTTTAATGTCGGGACGATGTCGACGTTTGATTTTCATTGAGTTTTCATATTACCGTAATGCGCAACGCTTCACATCGCCTCGATACTCTTGGCAATTCAGCGCCGACGCAACCGGCCGATTTCGCTGCAAAAAAAGCCTTAAAGGCTTACGCCAAAGTCAATTTCGTGATATTTTTTTCTCGGTAAATATACACTAAATCGATTTATTTTTTTTAGGTGAAAGGAGACTATATTGAAGAACATTCCTTGGAAGTTCCTTTCAACTTGATTTCAACTTGCAATTTTATCAGCAAAAAGATATTTAATTGTTTCTTTAACAAATTATATATAACGCGATACTTGACGAGAGAAAAAAAATGTCAATTTGAAGAAAGTCGATTTTTACCAATTTTTCAATACTTTGAATCACTTTTAAAAATGATTTATTATTATTTTTTAAACATATGAGACCATCAAGGATTGAAGAATGTATTAAAGTATATTGGTATAAATTTTCATAAAAATCCATCAAGCCACATTTGAGATATCAGGCACACCGATCTTGAAAATCACATTTTGAGAAAAACGCATTCAAAGTTGCGACATAAAAATTTAGCAGAATATGCCCGACACTATAAACTATTAGAAAAAAAAATATCGAAATTTTACTGTGACGTAAGCTCTTCACGCGCGCTCAATATTTTAATTATTTTTCTCACACCGACAGATTGTTTTTATCGTGATTTTTCTTCTAGGTAGTACTACGAATAGTGTGAGCCACCTCGTGTCGAACGAAGTGCCGATGTCGTCGCTCAGCGTCCCCCCGATCGACATCGACGACATCGCGTCCTTGCCGCAGCGTCAGAGCGTCCTGGTAGCGCCGCCGCTCAACAACTCCATGGCACCGGTTCCAGTGGCGACCCCTCTGTCGGCGTCGAGGCTGAGACTGCTGCAGGACACGACTATGATAGAGTCCGCCCTGGACCTCGACTCTCTGGACGACTCGAGCGTCGGACGAGGCAGCCAATCGGGACTCATTAAGATGGGCGTTGTGTGATATTACCGGGCCCCGCGATTAACGAGCGGGTTATTTTCGCGATCAGGGACACGCCTTAATTGCCCGCGAGCCGCGGCACGAATTTATGCCTTTCTTCAATTTTAAAAAATTAAATTTAATATATCGTTTATAAACTCGGCAGTGAAGTCTGCTCACAGCGAATCACTCCGATTAAATACCATAGATTGTCCGTATTGTAAAAATCGTCCGATCGAGTAGTAGCCAATTAACTCGATCATTCCGTTTTCACGTTTACGTTAACAACCCTGTCGTTCCGAAAGACGATCGGACGACTCTTTCAGCGACGTTGTTCCGGGCCATTCGAACATTTGGTAATAATAAATAAATAAATAAAAGAAAAAAAAAAAAAATAAATAAATAAATCGCAATCGTCGAGAGAATCGTTTCGCAACGTTTATTCTATTTAACGATTTTCCGGCGTGGTGGAAAATTAAAAGATCGAACAAACTTTGCGAAACACTTCTCACGACGATTACGATTTTTCAAAAACAATAAAAACGTCGTCGGACAGTTTGAGGACGTTAATGTGCGACGTCGCTCGACAAAAAACTCGAATGGCCCAGAACGTCACTGTAACCGTCGTCGGACAGTTATCAAACCGTCGCTGGAAACGACGGGGAAACCCGAGTCAATAAGAGATTCAGACGCGAGATTCATCCCTCGGGATATTCCGTTGAAACTTGCATTTTTAACAGTAAGTAGAAATCGTGAGATAATGTACCGCTAAATTTGCTCCTTGATCTCGTTAGCACTGTTTTTTTGCACTCGAGTACGCGCGAGCTTCGAGACTCGAAGCCCGCGCGCTGATCGACTACGCACCTGAATTACGAGCTTCCGGTATAGCGCGATGGTTTGCGGTGAACACGCGATCAGCTCGATCGAGACGGGTTTCACTCCACCCGATCTCGACCGCGTCTCATCTTCGACGAATTATATAATTAGGCAATCAAACAATACACAGAATTAACGAATACCGACGACGATCGATCGATGAGTTTAACGGGTGCGCGTTTTTTTTTGCTCGAGTCCGTTCATAATGTTTTTTTTTTTTTGCAAATGCAATAAATCGAACGGCATTCGACGATGGACGGTTGGAACGATTAGACGATAAAAAAGAACACACTTGTTGTTCGGTAGACGAACGCGATGCTGCAATGTCAGACAAAAGATCGAGCCTAATGTTTTTTTTATTCTTTTTTTACACTTTGTTGTTTACACGAACGAAATATTATATTCCGTACTTGCTTCGCGAGGCCGAGACGCTCCCGAGCCCGCGATAAACTGTTGAGTCCGTGCTATTGTTTTTTTTTCTATTGTAATCACATCTTTTATCTGACGTTGAGATTATGTACAGTGTAAAGGGATTTTCATGTAAATAAGGATATAGAAGAAAGAGAGATTTATCGTAAAACTTCCATGACGTTTTATGGAATGCCTAGAGAGAAAGAAACGGATGGGGAGAAAGAGAGCGGGCGTTAAAACATAGTTAGCGACAGGGAGACACGGATGCAGCAACTGCACAGTGCATTTTTTTCAAGCAATACAGTTAACACTGCCTGATCAAATTAAAAACCGATGATTTTTTGTATCGCGTTTGCATGCTCTTGTTCAATCAGGCATAAACCGTACAGACCTCATTTGTACGTTTGAATATATTGATAAGTAAAATTTATTCGACGATCAAGCGAAACAAAAAAAAACTTACAACTTATCGACCGTCGCCACTTGGCCGGATGAGACAAACGGTGTTTCATATATATATATTCTTTTTTTTCTGTGAATGAGTTGTGTATAGTGACTCCGTATATTGTATATATTATATAAATATTAATACTAGAAGACTATTATAATATAAAGGAAGTTAAGAAAAAAAAAACACGATCATTAAATTTCCTCCATTCTATTAAATGGAATGAAGGATTCCACTAAAGACATCCTTGTTACGTGTTTATTAATTGAGGATATCGGTACATCGGGTTCCGGTGATCGTCGAACGAAATCAACGATCGCGGTGAAACTCAGCGCGTCAGATGGCTTCAACGCCTCGATAATTTATCAGTAAAGTATAATATACTAACTGTTATGTTTGCACAGCATGCGGAAATCCATATGGAATGGAATTTCGGAATTTCGGAAATCCATTCTATATGTTATAAAAAGTGAAATTTCGAAATTACACCATATAGAATCGAATTTCGGAAATCCATTCTATAATAATTCGACAACATTCTATAATAAAAACGGTTTGAAGTATCATGACTTATGCTCTAATATAGCTAGAATTATAACTTCACGTAGAGAATATTTTGCAGATTAGCTTTACTCAATTTTTCACTATCGCCGGGATCCGTTTTTATCTCGTTCTGGCAGTAAAACACAGACGAATCTGCATCGCAAAAAAAAAGAAAAAAAGGATTGTAGATTATTCTCCGTAGAAGAAATCCGATCCGATTCGATCTTTTTCGCAGAAAAAAATTCAAGAATTCCGATCGCAGCGAGATTAGATACGCAGGATGGCGAATAAACAAAACGACATTCCATCAAAGACATCCTCCTTAGGTGTTTATTAATTCACGATATCTTTACATCGGGTTCCGGTAGTCGTAGAACGAAATCAACGATCGCGACGAAACTCGGCGCGTCGATAAAAATCCCGTCGATCTCAGATTCGTCGTCGATAGCTTTTTACAGCCTCGATAATTTATCACCAAAGTACAATACATAATTAAAACAGTTCGATGTATCATGAGTTATGCTCCAATATAACTGCAACAATAACCATGAGAATTCCCACTCCCAGGCCGATGATGTACAGTATGTTTTGTAGATTGGCTTTATTTAATTTGCCACTTTCGCCGGGCTCCGTTTTTATCTCGTTCTGGCAGTAAAACTCTGACGGATCTGCATCATAAAAACAAAAATGCGTGTAAAAGAGTAATTCGCAAAATTGAAGTGACGTCATAACAGAAATACATCACTTCCGGTTTGAAAAGCGTAATTCTCGAAGAAACGATGATTTTTTTTTTTTTTACACGTACCGACTTGACGCTCGATCTCTTTCTGAACGCTGCTCTCCTGGACCTCGAGATCCAAGAGTTCTTGCAGAGATATCAGTGCCTCCTGAGGGCCCTCGCCGGGGAACAGATAGTCCGACAGCGTTACCCTGCTCTGCGGCAATTCCACCAGAACGCGACGCGGAGGCTCGTGTAACGTTATGTTTTCTGCAACGGAAACGAAACAACAAAAATAAATAAATTGAAACAAACTCGTTGCATCGTATTTTCGCGAGCAACTTCGACGCGGGAAAATCACCTTCCGGCGAGCCATCCTCCTCCTCGATCAAACTGTCCCAGTGCATCTCCAGCCTCGTCGCCAACGATCTAATGACATCCTGTTTCACCGCGTCGGTCGCGTCGCGCACCGTCGCGTTCTCGTGCAAAAATGTTCGACTGACGAGCTGACCCACGAGTCTTATCGAGGCGTTGCAGGCGATCGAAATTATATCTGTGCTGGAGTTCTCCGGCTGTCGAAAAACAATTTTGAAAAATATTTTAATAAAAAAATGTTAAGACAAAAAAAAAGTTTAAATTTTAAAAAATTTTAAATGTAACAAATTTTTTTAATTTAACAATCCACTTTGAGATTATTTTTGTTGGACGCGAAAGATTTTCAACGAATCGGTGCTCACGTATGGAATGTACAGGCTGACTTGAAGAGTCTTCTCGTTTGAATTCGTTTCGCCGCTCTTCGCGGATTCTTTCCGGTCTTTCTTGATCTTGCCGAGCGCGTCGATCGGGTCCTCGAGCGATCTCGTTTCACCCTCGATAACCGCAAGCGCCGAGTTCACCGAGTCGGTGGTGCTTTTAAGAATGTCCTGAAGTTGTTTCTTCAACGCCTTGGAATCGTTCTCCGGCGACATTGGGAACAACTGATCGAAATCGACGTGGGTCTCCAGCTGATGCCACTTCGTTACTTTGGCTTGAAATTTCCAATCCGCTGGTTTCGCGGAACCGCCTCT
The DNA here is from genome assembly GCA_030522725.1 of Ichneumoninae sp. B BG-2022a. Taxonomy (NCBI): domain Eukaryota; kingdom Metazoa; phylum Arthropoda; class Insecta; order Hymenoptera; family Ichneumonidae; species Ichneumoninae sp. B BG-2022a. The sequence goes on from JAPYZD010001341.1 coordinate 14,807, forward strand.
CATCATGTCGAACGACTTGCACGTGTATCTGCGAAAGTAAAAATCATTTAGTTTGGAACTCGTTCAATTTTTTTTTCTTTCTCACAGTATAATTCGAGTAAACATGGAGGTATCGAGATTAAACTTTACACGTGAATGGACTAACATTTTACAATGTTTGGTATTAAATTTGACGAAAATTAATCTAATCATTTACATTTTCCAAGATTACGCAATTTTTTTATTTTTCGTATTTGTATTTTCTTTCCGAAACGAGTTTATGCATCAAATGTCGATCCAGGAGTAAAAGAATGTGGAGCTTCGTTATCAGTGTGAAAAAATACATAAGAAATTTGACGTAGCGATTTTCTACAATAAATTTTGTGGAAAGATTTTGACAGTATCAATTTAATGAGACAGAAATTTTTTTTGTTACAAATAAAAGGTGCAAAGTAATTTGCAAAAAGAGAAATCCGTGCGCCAAGTCGTATCAAATGCGGAAACCATGCAAATCCGTTGGACGTTTTTTTTACTCCAAAAATTGTCGCGGATACCTTTCCGATAGACTGTTGTAGCCGAGCACCAGATTCTCATGATCGTTGGTACCGTAAATGTAAGGATTGGAGGCAAGATTTCTGCGTATGTCCGCTACGACCGATCTCATAGTCTGTACCGAGTTGTTGTCGCTCAAACTGTCTCCTGGCCCGGCTATGAATACGCCAAGCACCCACATTCCTCCAGGAAGCATCTTGGTCACCTACGATAATCCGATTTTCATAAATTTCCGTAATGAAGTAAGCGATCTCAGTGATATCCACGAACGAGCAATTTTTGCTTCTGTGGACTAAACAACCTCAGAGTATTCTGCGTAGAAGTCTTACATTTTTTAGCTAATACTAAATTATTGTATACACAGTAAAAAAGATTCGTATGAAAGTTAATATAACGGACTGAAAGTTTTTATGCAAAAACTAGTTCATTAAATTTAATGTACAAACTGTGATGACAAATTAATGTTCAGTGTATTAAAAACACCTGAAATACTTTATTTTTAATAATATACTTTAATTTTTATGAAAACGTATATTAATTTTGTAATGGTAATTGTACATTAAATTTAATGAACCAGTTTTTGCATAAATACTTGCACTCTGGTACATCAAATTAAACATTTTTTTTACAGTGTAAATCTATGCAACGTTATGTAATAAACGATAAACAAAACAAACAAAACAATAATTTAAGAAATTAAAAAGAAAACTCGAGTACATGCTTGGCATGATCGGCGACCCAGTTGTTCGGTATGTCCTGCAGGGACTTGATGCACTTTGTTTCCGTTTCTGAGTGAGGATTGCTCCTCGTGCCGATGAGAGTTTCCTCTATGACGTCTTTGGTTGCCGGAGGAGGAGTCCTTGCCAGATGAACCACATAGTCCTTCTGTTCTGTGCTCTGAAAAAAAAATATCTATTGAATTAATTGGTTCTCCAGGACAAATCAAAGTACAATCGAAGGCTGCGTTCCTGAGTGCAGATCTGCTTAACGCTAAGCGTTCTTTTATTCCGGCGAATTTTTTTACGTGCCAACAATATATCTGATTCTTTCCAAGGCATACATTTTGTCTGTTTTCTTAAAGAAAAAAGCTTATTCAAGCAAATCCGTACAACACTAAATTCTGAACTGAGAGTAGAGTGGATAATAAAAAAATTTTCTACAATACTTTTTTGTCAAAATAAACAGGCTATATTTTATCTTTTGTAAAAGGATTGAACCCGTTGATAAATAAGTAAATAAATAAATAAATAAATAAATAAATAATAAAAATGCGAATTTCAACTGCGTGCATAACTAGGGCGCATTCAGTTCTGCTGTACTCTAAACCCAGAAATATTCAAGATGTATCATCCACATGTATGCGTAGCGGAAAAAGGTGTGCTTATATTCCAATCTGCTCCCAGTTCAGGGTTCAGTTCTGTTCTGATAAATTCTCCTTTCTTATCGAAACTGTCAAAATGCAACCCATTGAAAGAATCAGATGTACCGTTGGTAATTTTTAAAAGCCCATTAGCAGTGGGAAGTGGCAAATAAAAGCGCACATAGCGGATTAGATCTTCATTAAAGAACGCACCCAAAGATTTAAAAAATATAAGCGTTAAACCCAAAGGGCTAAAAAAATAAGTAAAAAAAAAGTTCGCTTGTGGAGAAAACGGTGATTTCGGAGCAGCGTCGCATATGTTGGTTGATCGATTAGCATGACACCGATATCTGTCGATATCGGATGTTAAAGGATCGCGTGGAGGATAACAAACCTGTCCCAGTATCAGCCCGACCGTGTATCCATCCGTGCGCGTCAGTGACTTGAGATAATCGAGAAGGCGCTCTTCGGCGTAAACGGTGCGTCCCATTATTTCTTTTTTTTTTGTGTTTTCTCTCCGATTCACCGAGGTCTATCCACCCCGTATGCCTACGTTTTTCGGTATGTCAAAAGCGAATCAGCTGATCGTCCCGCGTTTCAGCGACCTTGCGGCCAAGCTTGAGCTACGAAGTTCGATCGAAACTGCGAGAGGGACAAAGTGCGTTCCTTAATTCATCTGTTTCTGCCGCCAGCATTCGAGATGTAAATTCCGGAGGGAAATTAAACATTTTAAAAATTAAGGGAAATTAAACATCTGCAACGTCACTTCCGGCACGAAAATCTCACTTTTTAACCAAAACGTGACGTCATACGGCAAAACATCAGTTCCGGCACGAAAATCTCACTTTTTAACCGAAACGTGACGTCATACGCGAAAACGTCACTTGCGGTTGGAAAATGTCATTGTTCGACCGAAAGTGAGATTATGCCGGAAATACCGCACTTCCGGTTTGAAAATGTCATTTTTCGATTTGAGAATCAAACCGAAAGTGACGTATTACTTTATGACATGACTGCCGGTAGAAAAAAGGAGATTTTCAAGCCAGAAGTGACGTTACAACGAAATTTGGCAATTTTTTCAATTTTGCAAATTGTTATTTTCTCGTAGGGCCGAAACGACATCTCTTTTGGCGAAAGAACGAACGATTTATGTCTTCCAAAAGTTGCTGGCGACTCACAGCTGATATTGAAACCCGCCCTTTTACTACACCGTCGTGATTCTTTATCGGCGGAGCAGCAGCCGTCGGTGACTGTCACATCGTCTTTGAAACGCAACTTCGCGCAATATTTAACGCAACAGTTGAAAAGACACGAAAAAATTGCATTTTACTTATTATTCGCAGAGAATATATTTCGTACCGGAAGTGCAACCAAACATGGCTGTCTCGTTGAAGAAAGGTGACACAGTTTCGATAATCGTTAATCCGGGGGTCAACGAGAACGACATCAAAGACTTCGTCGAGGAGGTTAACCGGACTACGGAGTCTCCGGCCAACTGCACGGTCGTGCAGTCGTCCGATTTTAAAAAAGGTAATTACGCCTTTGGGCTCGCTCACGTGCGTCTTTCGTCACCGTGCGCTCTTCGTTTCAGCTGCATACCCGTCGTCCTCCGTCGACTCGGTCCTGTCGTTCGTCTCCGAGGACGAACTCGCGACAGAGATTCTCAGAGTTCTGAAACCCGGCGGTTCCCTCGTGCTGCACGAACCCGTCGATCTTTCGAAGAACGACAACACCGACGTACAGTTTGCCGGTCGCATCTCCACATTGAGGCTCAACGGCTTCATCGTCAAGACGTCGTCCTCGAAGCCTCTGGCGCCCTATCTGAAGTCCGAGGGACTTTTGTCACAGACGAGCGACGGCGTTTGCGAAATTGTAGCGCAGAAACCTACTTTCGAAGTTCGTATATCTGCCGCTCCGAGATGAGCCGAATCACACATAGGTGCCCGAATGCACAACATTTAGTACAGTAGAACCTCAATTATCTGATCTGCAACTTGCTTTATGTGAATTTCTATTATTAGAATCATGAAGAAATTTTTATTTCACTTAATCGTCGAGTGCTGGACTTCCACCTCTAAGCTGAAGCATAATTTTCTTAGAGCGAACAAAATTTTAGAAATTTTTTCATTGTTTTCAGACATTGTTAGCTCCCTTTGTTTGATGTTCTACTTAGGTATGTTATTTTTTGTTTCCATTTTCCAAATAATCAAATTTCAAATCTCAAAAAGTCAAATTTCCATTTTCCAAATAATCGATAATCTGTCCTAGGCTCGACCCCAATTGACTTGAATAATCGAGGTTCTACTGTACCATCTGACTAACAATAGAACGTGGAATGGGCTTTAAAAAAATTCAAAAACGGAAACTTCAAAAATATAAGAAAATTGTAAAAAAAATCATGTGCGTTTTAGAAAATCAATGAAGTCATGTAAAAAGGGAAAAGAAGCTATACTGATTATTTGATGAACAATTTTTTTTGGCAGTTCATAACTTACAATTCATGTTCTTTGCACCTTAAATACAGTAGAATTTTTCAGATTTTTATACCATTAGGAAGTGTTCAAAGTCTCACTGAATCTCACTTTTATCTGGAAATCTACGTGTGAAGCATCCTTAAATCGCATTATATTTTTACCTTAATGTCTGCCTTACATTCTTTTTATAGTCAAATGTTACTGAAAACCTCTTTTGCATTCCCAGGTAGCAAAAAAGGCACCTGGTTTGAAAAAGTGATCTAAATGGGTTACACATTTCCTTCCGGATGATAATTATAAACTATCGTACGTCCAAAAGTTAACTTTTTCGATGAGCGGTAACTTTGAGATCACTTTTTGACCTAAACTTTTTTCGTGCCACCTGAGTTCGGACACCTGTAATTTTCCCCAGAAGCGGCTCGAAGGGCGAGAATTACAAATTAGTTTTTTTGTTACTCAGGTCGGCTCATCGGTTGCCCTTAACTTCGGGAAGGCGGCGAGCAATGTGTGGAAGATAGACGACGCCGTGGAGGAGGACCTGATAGACGAGGACAATCTTCTGGGAGAGGAAGACGTACTGAAACCCAAGGCTGAGTCGCTCAGAGGTATCCAATATCGCCGGCGAGGAAATAATCGTTTTTTTTCACCTTTGCATTTCGACGTTTTATTTTGTTATTTTTTCTTTTTTTTGTAGTTTGCGGAACGACGGGAAAACGCAAGGCTTGCAAAGATTGCTCGTGCGGGCTGGCCGAGGAATTGAACGGCGAGGCGGCGCAACCGAAAACCGCAAATTCATCGTGTGGAAGTGTACGTAAAGAGAAATTTAATATCCCGTTGGGGTGAAAACCGAGCGCTTGCATCGTCCAAACGCTGACGAATCATTCTTCGATATTTCGCCTCGTTATCAAGATTTAACGTCGTTCCCGGTCGGCTGATAAAGTTAATCGTGATCTTCTGATATTTCAGTGTTATCTCGGCGACGCGTTTCGCTGCGCGAGCTGTCCTTATCTCGGCATGCCGGCTTTCAAGCCCGGCGAGAAGGTTCTTCTTCCCGAGGGTCAATTAGCCGCGGAAAATTAATCGACGACGGCGGATCTGCGCGGTCCCCGAACTCTGCTTATTACTTCGATTCAATTCCCTGCCCAACGTCCAACGCGCACGCGCGGATTTTATTTTTTTTTATCAGTCTAAATCTGTCTGAAATACGGTTGAACATTAAAATTTGTTAAGAATACATGTCTATGAATTTTTGTTTATTCGATTTGTTTTCTAACGGTTGGAAATAATCGCATACTTCGAGCTCGCGCTTCGTCGAAATTCATCGTCGAGTGCGACGTCTTAAGGCGCAAAATAAAACTAAAAAAATTTATATTTTCCAAGCACAACTTTCTGTTCTTAGGTTTTTTTATTACCATTTTTTAAATTTTTTGGCTTTCTTCGCTTTAATTCCCCGCCCAACGCCCGTTGCGCACGCGCGGATTTTATTTTTCTTATCAATCAAAATCTGGATACGGTTAAACACTAAAATTTATTAAGAATGCATGTATACAGTACCCATTTTTTATTTGTTAATCATATACAACGCGTACACTTTTATTTTCATGCACGTACGAAGTTTCGATGAACAATTTCAGCGTCTATGAATTTTTTTATTTATTCAATTTGTTTTCTAACGGTATGAAATAATCGCGTACTTCGAGTCCGCGCTTCGTCGAACTCCACCGTCAAGTACGTCTTGCCGCGGCAAAATAAAACTAAAAAAAGTTTCTATCTCTGGGAAGCGCAACTTTCTGTTCTTCGTTTTATTTTATTACCATTTTTTTTTCTTTTGGCTTTCACTTTACTATAGTCGTAATTAACCACTTGGAATATGCATTAGTGTACGTACGCCGTTACAAGTAATGTATAAGTACCAGACATTTCGTGTTTCTTTTTCTTTCCTTCGTTCTAAGACTACACGATCGGCATATCCGAAATGCACTTTTCGCGCTCGGGAAATATCGGGCGACGATACTTTTCATGAATATGCCGATGTTCGTTACAATTTTTATATGGGACCATACCCCTTTCACCATAAATCCACTATCTCGTCTCTGCGGATGAGTGTGCGGGAGAAGGGTATTTTCCGTAAGTTAATATAATTTTTTTTTTTTTAATCGATATAACGACGAGTATCGTCTATTAGCGAAAAACTTTGTACAGTATGTAGAAATTAATAATCGTACCACTTTTCCGGGTTGCATAAAGCGCCTTTGCGTCTTAATCTACGTTTGGTACATTATTTCGCTTACTTTGCCACTAAAACAAACGAACAAACAAAAAAAAACCAACAGGTGTGCCTTTACGAATCTCGTCAGTGTCGAGCACGTGACGATATTCGAAAAAAAAAATTATTATCGTCGTCGAGGCGGAAACGATAACACAAATTGCACGATATTTCAGCGTACCGGTGAACTATTGAACAAGGCAGTCGTTGGTAGTTTTTTTTTTTTTTTGC
>JAPYZD010001342.1:0-21667 GCA_030522725.1 Ichneumoninae sp. B BG-2022a
ATTCCGTGCGTCCGCAGCCGACTTACTTCCCCCTAACTGTACCGCATTCGCCGAGGACACAGGGAAACTGCGGAAAACCCATGTCAGTACAGCTGGCGATATTCTTCTGATCCTCCGGTATTTCTGCACTTGAGTAAAGTGCAGAAACACCTAAGTTTCAGAAGAAACCGCCTCCCGCTCACCGGTCGATGCGCCAGCTAGCGCGCGGCTAAGCGGTCACCCATCCAAGCACTGACCGCGAACGATTGTGCTTGACTTGGGAGACCACCGGAGCCGTGCGTCAACCGCGCATCCACCGCTGTCGGTTCACATAACAAGTATATTTTTTAGCTACTGATTTCTGTCCAGATGTATGAAAAAAAGATTCAATGTCATTTGGGCATAGATATAAGTAAGCTTTTCGATCGATTTTAGCTTCCTCTATTAGAGGAAACCATGCGTATTTTGCATCGCCAAAAGGAAAAAAATGAATGATAATACAATTTCGGCAATTAAAAAAATCCGACATCTCATCAAATTTCGTACCAAAGGCAAAGTTGAACTGATGGTTAGGCGGTATACTATTAGTATTTTACTACTATACTAATCCTTAGTGCAGTGAATAAACGGTACAAAGTCATTCCGAAAATAGGATCCACAATTAACTCGACTTGTGTACAAAGTGTTATCCTGATAGCTTGAAAATTGCGCGAGCAAGACGTAAGTACAAACGGTGTAAAGGAAACCTAAAAGAACGCAAAAAAGTACATTTTCGTAACTTTCCGAGGAAGCCAAAATTGGAAAATCATATTCAGATTTTTTATATAAAAATGTTTTATATTAAAAAACCATAGCCATAATTGTCCATGTCGATAACGTGTCTTCCAAAAATGTCGTTAATTTTGACGGGCTAAAGGTTAAGATATAGGCGAAACCGAACCAAAATGGGCACCCAAGCTAAAATAGGAACGCGGCAGACCAGCAACAATTTTTCGAAAAATTAATTGGGACACTAGACTGTGATAAAATGGGGAAACTGATTAAATAATGCGCATCCTGTACTTCCTAAATAGGGGTATATTCAAAATGTCGATTCTCATGATGACGCTGAGGTTGACAGATACCTCGTTTTGCACCGAAGCGCAATTTTTCTCAAATGCTTGGAATAATTAATGGACATTTTTTTAACTGTCCCGTTTTCCGGGTTTTCCCACAACATCAAATTTATATATTAAGTATTGTCTACACAGTATAATTTTCATTATATATATGAACAAAACACGACGAAAAAACCTTTTGAAATTCACATTTCAAGGTAACAAAAATGTACCCAAAATTTGAATTTGACTTAATAGAAGTACCTCGTTAACAATCCGATGCAGTTCTAACGTCAAGCTACCCTGACGGCATGAGTTTCGACCCAAAGTTGCAAGCCTGACATCCCTTGGCCCAACGATCCGCTAACCGTCAAAATGCCCCTGGATGATGGGTAACTTATTGGGCTTGCACCAAAAAGTTGCAGGCTAATAAGGATTAATTGTGTGTTATCGAAACGTTCTAATGATCTGTTGACGTTTCGACCGTGTCTAGGGAAAACCCACGTAATACAATGGATTCCACGGTTGCCGTGGAATCCGAAATGATAAGGAAATTTTGCAATTGGTCTCGTGGATTGGTGCTTGAATGTCATGCGTCGCGAGGTTGTGGTGCGTCGGTGGTGGTGGTGGTGGTGGTGGTGGAGGTAGCGGCAACGACGACGTCGAGAGCAGAGCGCGGGGTTGATCTTCCTCTCGCGCGCTCTATATAGAAGCCGGCTAGCGACGCCCTCGTCGTCATTCCCGCGCTGAAGACTCCGCGAGACCGGTGGTGTAGATCCGACCGGCTAAAACCCTCTACGCGCTAATTTAAAAGATTTCTCTCGAATTTCTTTTTGTTGTAAAACAAAAATAAAAAATAATCTCGAAGTATCTCGTGCGATTGAGATCGTACGCTATTGTATTATCATCGGGCGTCGAAGACTTCGCAGAGTGACGACGAGGAAAAATAAGAAGGAAAAAAACGGAAGATAATTTTTAAAAAGAGTAATTTAGGAAATTTTATCCCGAGAATTCTTGAGAGAAATTGCATCGTATACACGTAAAGTTGTGTGCGCGACTTTGACAATTTCAACTTGATACTTCACGCAACAGGTGAGTTTTTAATTCTCTTGAATGAAATTTAACAGAACAGCCCTTAGTCTCTTTCATTTTTTAGTGAAAAAAAATGATCAACTTTGCGACATTTTTCTCTATTGAATTTCTTTATAATATCACTTTTGCAAAAATTTACTTTTTCAATATTCGTACATAAATAGAAAAAATGTTACGTTGAAATCATATTCGAAAAATTGTTTTTGGGATGAATTACTATCCGTGTCATTTTTTTCCAGAATTTTTTTTACCATAATCGATGCAGATATTTTTAAAAAATAGCTTTTATACCAACATGACAAATATCGCACATCGGGCATTGAAGGGTTAGAGCGGAGTTTCCCTCGAGCACGTTTTCTTTTTCGAACGAAGTTATTATTTGTCGGGCATGGAAATGTATTCGCAGCTGCAAATATATAAAAAAATTTGATATTGTTGCGCATTCAGTAAAATAGCGAATCCCGCGTGGTCTGGATTTCGTTTTGAGAGAGTTTTGTTCAGTAAAAAGTCTCATATTCGTAATTTATTTCATCGTTTCAGACTCCGAGATTTGGTCGAGACACTCTGAGACTCATCATCCGCGCGTTTCACCCTCGAGCAACAGGTAAGTGGCAACGTGATGTGTTTAATTAACTATTTCTCGCGAAGTAATTCCTTTCCATGAGAATGTATATATATATATATATACTTTTTAGGATTTTTTTGTGTTTTAACTCTCCTCGAAACGTTGAAAACAGTTCGGACAGATTTCCAATAATTTATCGTTCGGTTGTCATGGAATCGGGAGGTACGCGCGTATACATTCATTCGGCTTATCTCTTCCAAATGAGTGACTCGCATTTTGAGTTTTTAACGTGACCAACTATTCAATGTCGATCGGCAGATAAAAAAAAAATTATCTACTCGGACATGTGCAATGATGTCGCTGGGCAACTGATAAAAAAGAATCGCCATACATAGTTCGGCTTTCATAGACCTTGGACAGTGTTAGCCCATTCGCTTTTCAAATTTAGGGGGTTAATACGTCCATCCTTACTCGAAAAACATAAATCACAACTTGCACAGATTTCGGCCACATGCGATACCAAAAGTCCTTGATCGATGTATTGTATTGGAGTGCGGTTTTTACATGATACCTCGAAATGTACGAAATTTAAAGCAGTCACCCAATTTTTCCATAAACTTTAATATTTAATAAAATCTTCAAACGGGCATCAGTTTTCATGAAAATTGTGCTGATCAAAGATAAGTGGCCACTTTAGTCACCTACCAAATTTCACCTTGCTACCTCAAACCGTTCGTGAGTTGTCACGATTATTAAAGATATGAATTCATCACATGAATCGGTATCCGGCCTCCATTTAGAACCCACACTTCCCATGATTCAGACTATATTAAGTACTCTGACACTAAAATCTTGAAAAAAAAATTGTTACGATAATTGCTATGTCGGATTAAAAAATTTTGAACACTGTGTGTATTTCCTAAATTTAAATCAGGATTGCGTGAGATTATCGTCCCACCCCTCCAAGTGAGAATAATAATTATGCCTCGGAAGCATCATATCGATGTGAAACTTGGATTGCCCGTATCATTCATCGTCCTTAAGACTTCCAAGAAGATGCGGCAACTTATGATTTATCGTTATGCACACGGTAATCCTGAATTCACGTAATACACACATCTCTCACAAACCCGAGAGGCAATTTCTTTAAAATCTTTCAAGGTAGGTGAGCCTTGCGGCGCTTCTGGGTTACCGGCTAATGTTCGTTGAGTGCACATCCCCATAAGCGAGGGTTTGACATGCCAAATCACCCCTATTACACTGAGGAAAAGAAATGGTCGAATTAAGCAAATGCGCGGTGACATACGTTCAAAGGTGTATTCGTTCGGTATAACAAAAATGTTTAATTCAATCGACAAATTTTAAAGAAATTAAAGCAAATAATCGTTTAACAAAACAATGCTTTATTTTTACCAAACAAATAACAGCTTTGAACGTATGTCACCACGACTTTCGGTCGTGGTGACCAAGCAATTTTTTTTCACAGTGTAATCGTTGAAAATTCATTGAAAACTTTTTTTTAAAGAATATACGTAAGTGTAAATGTATGATTTCCGGAAAAAACCTAACTCTCTTGTGACATCTGGCTATTTTCGGGTTGGCCTCATTCTCTAACTACCATCCGTCCGAATTTCGAATTTTGTACATTATGCATCTTTTTGATTCTTCATAAAGGAAGCTATTTTATCTGTTGTAATTATGGGACTGAAAATAAGAATGAGCTATATTAAGCAGCTATCCAGATTACGAATAAAATAGATATTCGTCGCAGGGACAATTATATGTACACACGCGAAATACGATAGACGTTTCTATTTTCTATTTTCGTAAAATCTCCATCATTTTTTGCCCGCGTCAAAAAGTTTGCGGTTAAATTTCTGGTATTTTCAATATACGTATTGAAAATACGTTCGCTACGCAACTTCAGTCGTGCTGCATTTATATAGTTCTTGATTTGGTGCATTGCGAGGTTGTGAAGTATATCAAAAGCCAGCACACAATAAAAAAAAAAAACATTTGAGGTCGTAATTAACTCCTGAGAGACGTCGACTCGAGATATATCTGCAATTTGTATTGTGACGTTGAATGAGAATCGGGTGCGCGTATTGTAAACATATTATGAACATCAATCACCGATACTTATAGCTATAATACACAGTAAAAAATATTTGTATAGTTAACAAACTTTTTGTCCCCAAACGTCCACAATTATTTTCTTGTTAATTTTACAAAAAATATTCGTAAATTTAGCAGACATTTTTATTAAATGGCCAAGACTTTTTTATATAATTAACACGAAAATAATTGCGGACCTTTGTGGACAAGAAAAATTGGTTTCTTATGTTTTTTTTTTATTGTGTACAGTAAAAAAAAATGCTATTTTACACAGTAAAATTTCTACTTTACTGTGTACAGTTATCCGTAAAAAATTGTGATAACGAAAATGACCTATTCATCTCAAGTATTAAATTGAGAGCGAGGGGAGGAAAACATTTCGTTAGAAGTAGATATATTTTTATTTCACTCGGTGGCAAAATTGCGGTTTTTACGTGCGAAAACCCCCATTTTCACACCTCGTGAAATAAAATTTTGTCGGATACTCGTGCGAAAAATGTTTTCTGAACTCGTGTGATTGCACCACTCGCCTTCGGCTCGTGCTGCAAAGTCATTCTCGTATCGAAATGTACTAATTTTGTAACACGTGCACGAAAAGTCCCGCTTTTCGGGCCTGTAAAATGTGGCGAAAGTGGCGCTTTCGAGCAGAGAAAGCGCAAAAAATGCTGCAGTTATGACTTTGCGATCGATGGATCTATTACATTGTGTAGTTTATAAGCACAATGTATGTTAGTAATCTACGTACGCTATGTAATATAGCGCGTGCAGACGACGCTGTCACGGTTTGGTTAAAAATTCTGGAAAAATTGACATATAATAATACATCATATAGAAACTTTTTGTGAACGTAATCACATCATAACATTTTTTAAATTCGTATGTTGGAAAAGTGGAAAAGTGAATTATTTACATAGATTTATGAAAAACCCTCATTCAGCACAGTCTGTCGAGCATTTCAGAAAAATTACCTGACAAGTACCTCAATACGAGTTGCAGATGCCCTAAAAAAATCATTATGATACACGAATTTGCGATGTGAGTGTTGCTATCTAGTTGATAAATCTACTAGGAAATAAAAAAGGAAACATTTATTCTGTAACATAGTTACAGATTACCAAATGTCTTTATGAAATATCTCGGGATTACACTGCAGTCATTAATATCAGTTGCGACGTCGTTGGCTACAAACTAGGCTGGTACAGAGTGTGGAAACAAAAAAGGATTTTAAACCCAGCATCTCTCGAAGCGTGGAAAATAATGCATTGTCACAGAAAAGATTCTTCATAAAATCGCACGGTTAGTTGAAAAGCTTTGGAGATTCCCGGCAGAAAGGATTATTAGCAGCCCTTGTTGCTAGTTTGTTTGCAGCTTAGGAATCCAGGCTGCGGTCCGTCCCTCTTATCGCCCACCTGGTACGGCATCTCACAAACTGGATATTTGCTACAAAATGCTAATAGTTTATGCTAAAGCGTAGTGCAACTGCTCGAGCGTAGTCGTCAAATAATAATAATAATAATAATAATAATAATAATAATAATAATAATAATAATAATAATATTAATAATGAGAAGAAAAGCACTTTCACTAGTAACATATGCATCCACACCACCAGGGAAATATATTGTTGTATAATTATGTTCCGTTGAGGATCCTTTCATGGTATAAACTTTTTTTTATTATTTGCTGTTGTTATTGAAGCCCTCGTGTGAGTAACCTCGCCGGGTGAGGCTCTCTTCGGGCAGAAACCGTGGAGACAGGAATATATGACTTCCCATTGGGATTGCGAACAAGAAGTCAATAAAATGTACGGGTTCCGGACACGACTCGTGAAAGTGAACGAAGCAAAGTCCGGATTGTCATTACCGGTATGTATTCGCACCGACACATGTCTCACGATGTCCCCAGGGTTTCTAATGTAAAGTGTCGATGTCCCGACTCTCGCGACTAATTACAATCCTCAGATCACCGATCGACCCTCTCGCCCTAATGACAAGGGAAGCAAGGAGTCATTGGAAAAAAAGTGCATTAATAAATCTATTCTCGTGTTCTACATGCCGGACATATATAAATAAATATGTTATCCATTTAATTTCGAGAAATTGCTTAAGAATATTATACGTTTTGCGAGGTACGATTTATTTAATTCAAATATTTGATAATCACAATCAAACTCATCATAGTTAAAATTTTACCTTGCAACTCATGTAATTTAATTCCAACGGAATTTTCTTTAGAATATTATACGTTTAAATGACTACTATATATTTTCTTAGTATCGATGGCTTCGTGCCATAACCCTATATAGGCTGTGTTCAATACGCTTATTGATATATTTGATGATTACGATCAATGCCATGGCGGTCGCATTCCACTGGTCATTAAAGGATTAAATGTTCGCTAGTTGATTACACATTTGCTGATATAATTTCTCTCCACTATCGAGCAATTACATTCTAATACTGACATTACATTCTGATATGGACGTTGATTATTTGAAGCTTTCGGCTCATTCCACAGTGTCGTCAGTTTAACCCGCGAGCCTCCGAAATATATCAATCGCGCGCGGGACATTCGTTTATCATCCCCATGTTAAACGTGCACCGTATATACCTAATGTAAAATAACGTAAGACGGAAGGGCTCCACTGAAGTTTAATCTTCCCAACGGGAATACATTATTGTTTGCACGTTAACTATCCGCGATGCTGTGCAGCGTGATGGGATTCGTGATTATTTCATAATTCTCCGACGAAGATGCTCCGAGGAGGAATATCGAAGTGACGTTAATCTCATTTCCGATGTTGGCGATGCTCGTTGCTGAGAAGGAAAAAAAAAACTCTTTCAGCATCGAGGGACCCTCGGCTTCGATACCACCCGCTCGAGTCGCATAATCATAGATTCATCGTGACGTTTCATTGGTAATCTTTTGTCCTAACGTGAATTAATTTACATGTTTCATGAACTTGGCGCACATCTGTCTCACCTTCGATTTTATCGTTCCGGTGGTCCAACTTCATCATGTCCAATCGGGAACACCTGTCAACGCAATTTCGCAACGGAATCGTATGCGTCGCAGTGAATTATTGAGTATCGCTCTTCAATTATACGAATCCAGGACACGATCGATGACAGTCTCTCGAAAGTAATGTGTAAACTTAATTGAAGAGTATCGTACTCGTTCACATGCGCCGTGTGTCACACAATCGGGGCGAATCAAGTAATTCTACCAATCCTTGTTATGGTATGATTGGGCGATAGCACATTTTGCCACGAAACGCAATTTTCGTCCGATGCTCGGAACAATTAATGCGAATAGATTTATTTTTTAACTTCAATACATTTTCACCAATATGGTACATTTCCGATATATGTCTACAAATATATATATTTAATCATGTATGATATTAGATATGACTGGTGAATCTAATCATCATCATCATCATTTAATATATGTCGACATTATATTTTTTACATATAATTTATTTTCGTGGTGGAACAGTCAATTAATAACTTTTTTCCAACTGATCGGCCTTTCCGTTGTGGGGATGGCACACGGAGCCAGTACTGGTCCAGCGCCGTCTAGTACTGTTAGTTAGCCTACCATGTCCTCTCCTGTTATTGTATATTGTTTTTTCCAGCTCTGTGAAATGCGCAAACAATAGCGAAAACTTTTCTCCCGTGCGTTTATGACTTTCCTTCGGTAATCCTCAATAGAGCATGGAACCGTCAGAGCTACTCCGCAGCACTCGTTTCCGGCTTACGTACGAATCGTTGAACGCTGAAATAAATTGAACGACGATCGGAGACTGGCGCAGGTCTCTTGCCCGTACGGCTGTGCTCGGTTTTTTTTTTTTTTTTTTTTTTTGCATCACGAGAAACAAAATCCTCCGAGGCGGAAGTACGGCTACGCGATTTCATCGGATACTCGATAACAGAGAGCAAAGAATCCGATGAAGAGAAGCGATTTATGAGTTTTACGGTCATCGGCCGCATTACGAATAATGTGGTCAATTGTTTATCATTCCTTTACGTACAGCGAAAGCTTCGAAATGAATGAAACAAAGAATGGATATTGTAACAAATTTTTCGGGGTACTACTCAAGTTTCGCGAAGACAATATATCAGTTATTGAACAGCGTCAATTTACAAAGACGCACTTTCAACGGGTTCGTGTAGTCTGCAAGAAGTAGTTTCGAATAACATGTATTGAACATAGTTTTATGATGTATTATTATTAACCAGTTTCGCAGCGTCGAGCTGGACGCGTTGGCTTCCATGCCATGCAACCAAGCAATAACTGGCAACGCATCTTTACACCTATATTGATTGGCTAAAAGCGACGAATGTGGTCCTGTCCATATTCATCACTCTTACCGAAATCAACAATTATGTATATATACAGACAGACATATCAGCTATTGTTAATGCAATCGATTTTTTGGTATTATACGGGAGGGATTGAATACTGCAAACGCGTATTTACTTTCACTGATTAAACGAATATGAATACACAATATCAAACTGTGTCTCTACCATATTTTTGACAATTTTGATGAAGGTAAACCTTGGATTGCCATGTCCCTCAACCACCCCGTGCCGGTTGCCACTAGTAGTTGAGGTAGGGTGGGATAAGGGTTGGAGGACTGACGAGTATGACGGGAGACCTTCTTAAATCCTCCTCATGATGCACTACACCGAGCGTGTGCACCACGCTCAGCAAAACCTTGTCAAAGGGACCGTCAGGATCAGGATCCGATCAGCATTCCTTTTACCCCTCGAGGGACGAAACTTTGTAAGAATCATCGTTGTCGTTCCAATGTCATTCGAAATTCACTTATAGTATTGCGATCGAAATATATATATATATATATATCCAGTTACAGTTAGAATTTTTGTTGACGGCATAGCCAATACATTGATGCTTAAACGGGTTAAATATACATATGATTTCCCGTGTATTCACGGTACGAACAGTTTCGATGCTTGTACGGCGAAATCGGTGATTTATCTTTTCCTTCCAGTGTCTTGAGCAGCGAAATATAAAATCTATAATTTCATAGAAATTTATATTTCCTCGGTTGCATTCCACCATGACAGTTGCAATAGCGAACTCGGACGTACCTTTCAATCTTCATATCGTTAGGCAGACGTAAAAAGTACGGGAGAAGAAAGATAAAATAAGATTATACTCACTTTCTAAAATACGAGATATGGAAAGTCACTTTTATAAACAAAGCTCATGTTAATGGTTCGCGATTTGCTAGTATTTAAAAGCGTGAACTTCAAGGAATTTTTCTACCGCTGCTAATAATCGCCCACTTGTCGAGAAACTTTCTTATGTAAGATGCAAAATAATGTAGCACAATTAAATAATCTTTTCGGCGAGCTCCTAGGATTGTTGAGAATTATTTTTAAAAAGTATGGCTATGTTTTGAATTTATTGCATATAAAGGTACAAAAGTAGACATGAATTCATTACTATAAATGTGAGCCTTGTAATAAATATTGCATAATTAAATCATTTTTTAATGTCTTCGAAGTAATTGTCGAAAATTATACAAGTATGATTATATTTTGAATTTGTCAAAATTAAAAGTTAAAAATACAGAAGTAGTCACGAGTCGATGAGCCACAGCGAAAGCTGTTTTTTATTCCGTAGCGAGGTGGTAAAAGTTCCATTTCGGATTTGACACTGTCAAACTACCCTCGCGGATATAGAAGTAGCGTATTGCCGGCGGGTAATTACCTCCAAGAAGATGGTGGTATAATCTCGCGAAGCCAGCATTGGGAATAACCCCCTGAAAGAGGTGGTTCTTCCAACGGCTCTCTCGAGACTGCTACGTGTGGAGATAATACCGGAGCGAAACTGTGTACTAACATCCCCTTAACTCGCGCACTCAAGCTATGCGCAAAATTGCCAAAAGAATTTCAAAGCGTGTCTCTGAGCCAGCACTGTCCGTTTTCTGTTTTTTGCTGAAAGACAACTGGAAGAGCGTCTGGAAGAAGGTTGAGAATGAGAATGCGTCGCCGTATAACTCGTCGTCACGCGCTTTGTACACTGTACGCATATTACCAAGCTACACCGTACGAAATAAAGTTCTTCTCTCACCAGGAAAAAAATCTCGTTCAACTTCTTTCATTCTTCCGAGATTCAAGAACACTAATAAATTCATCTTACAATTCTGTATACAAAAATTGCTTTGCGATAATATTTTTCGTCTCAACGAAACGCTTGCGTACACGAAAATAAAATAAAAAAAATGTTTGTTAAATCTTTCGCGTTGCCATCATTTTTCGCAATTACGCTGAGGCGACGAGGGGCAGAAGGTAAAAAGAAAAAAATCCGCGACACGACGTGCGACCGAGGGTTGAAATTCAGCAAGCTGCGTAGTCTCTGGCCACGATATCTCCCGCTGTGCCTCCCAACTTTCATTACTTTTTATAACGACTTTTGCCAAATACCCACAAAGTGACCTTCCAACGGTGCAATCTCCGAGAAGTTTTTTTTTGTCACAAACAACCAACATGGAAAATAATAATGTTGAAAAAAAATCCTTTATTCGCATGAATTTTTTGTCAGCGAAAAATCTCATCGTGCACACGTGGTCCTGGACTTATCAATAGCATCTAGACGAATCCGTGACGCACCTGTTGCCCACTCACCTCATCACCATTAGTGGAAAATTGTACCCGGCACACGATAAATTTTTTTTATACGTCACCATTTGGTAACTTCAAGCCATACCAAGTTGTGGAACTTTAACCCTAGAACTCACATATCATTTTTTCTACCTTCTAACTGATAACTGGCGTACATATCTATATATCAATCCCACGCGTTTCGTCTACGTACAAGGGTCCTATGAGCAGTAAATGGGTTTTACCGCACAGTAATCTCTTTTTTCATAAAGAAGAGAATGGCATGCGGCCAATTCGGTTTTATTAAAGTTTGGCGTATGGAAATCACCTTTAAAACCCAAAACATAATAAAAACGGGCAAAAATCGCAATTTTTGTTAAAATAAATTGTAATTCTTTTTTAAATGGTCCGATTTTCAAATTTCAAACGGCATTTTACAGGGGACACATCAGACTATTATAAAATAAAATTCTATTTATTTGGCCATCTGAAAATGGAGAAAAGTCGGAAACTTGTAACATGGAAAAGATCAATAAAAACGCAAACAAAAATGGTTTTGCATGAGTTTTAATATTTATTTTTCTTGAAAAATCGTAGGTAACGAAAGATAATAATAATTATTATAAAGAATGCATGAAATAATTTTGGCGAATCCCCTGAGGAGCACCGAACTCAGAGTTCGGTGCTCCTCGCAGATACCACAATGGTACCTTCGGTAAAATACTTTTATTTTGAGGTCCCGTGCTCTCGGGCAAAAAGGATGTCTGGTGCATTTTTTGTGACGTCATGTGGTAATGCAACTGGCTCTTCTTGTAGGATCGTCAGAATGCACAGGCGCAGGTAACGTCGGAGATTCGCAGTCAGCACTCGCAGACGTGGTTCGCTCAATGAGTCTCGAGAGTCTTTATGAAGATGCTTTGATTAAGTAACCAAAACTCTACGATGTTTTGGTGTGTATTATACTACGAAAAAAAATCACGTACTTTGCGCGTTAATGTTATTATAGGTCGCCAAAATTATATTCAAAAAAGGAAGAAAACAAAATGGCGACTTTATACGCCCAAATTATATACAGTAGGACCCCGCTTATCCGACCTTCGATTATCCGAGCCTCCGCGTTATCCGAGGCACCCAACTCATCCGAGTCCTCCGCGTTATCCGAGGCACCCAACTCATCCGAGTCCTCCGCGTTAACCGTGGTGTAAGCTAGTATAATACGGAAAACTCGGATAAAACGGATAAAGCAGCATTTCCGCGCGCGGTGTAGTAACTGCCACATTGTTGCATACCGGCTTAAACTTGTACAAGTTTGCTGCGTCTTTATATTGCGAGCTGTAAATACATCAGTTCCGATTCGAGGCTCAATGGTAGAACATCGCGATGTCTCAAAAAAGGAAAAAAGTCGTAAATTGTAAGTGTTGTGTTATTTTTTAAACATATAATAGTAGTACAAGTTTGCATTGAGTATGTTATCCGTGTTATCCGAGTTTTCGCTTATCCAATCTACGCTCTCCCCCCATTACCTCGGATAAACGGGGTTCTACTGTAATAGTAACTTATATTCGATAGTTTAAAAAAACATCACTTACTTACATAATACACTAACGTGGACTCACAACTGGTGTATTTTGATATCTCAAGCCCGCTGCGTTAGCGTTCTGTACAATAGCCAGGGAGAAGCTGAGGCTACTACCGGCCTCCGCACTTCCTCCGATCATGGAACTAAATTATTATGGAGGTTCCAAGTTCATAATGTCAATTTCTTCTGTAGGGGCGAAGTTTGAATGTCAGCTGGGGTACTTTTGTGCCCCATATCTAAGTTCTAGGCTTAAGCATCGCGATGAGGAACATTTTTATGAATCATTTCCCTAAAGCGCTTTTTGTGTAAAAGTGGTGTTTATAAAGGCCCCCGATTATAGGACATAAACATATGCGGACCGGGCCATATTCGCAACTTCGGCCCGACTTTTTTTATCACAGTAAAATCCGCTTCGAAAATCGATACCATCGTAATCGAGTTTCTTACTAGCCCCCGTGTCTTATTCATCGCGCGTGTGTGTGTGTGTGTGCAATCGCAATCGCTCACGGCGAAGGATTATCTTACCAGATGCTGGGGGGTGAAGCCTTACGTACATTATTCACGTTTATATACCTCTCGAAGCTTAAGGCATTCATTGCGAAACATCGGCTTTGCTTGAGGAATGAACCATCTTCTTGCACGGAACATCCCTCTCGATATCTGTTCGAAGGGTGAAAAGCTTCGACATCTTGCAGCACAGTGCCTCAGGCGAATCTTCCATTTAGCGTGGGTGTGCGTCACGAGCCCTACTCGCTCGGCTAACCGCTGCCTACGTGAATTTTCCGTAACGATAAAATCTTCTGTAACATCATCGCGACCACCTCGCCCCACGCGCGCTCGGTATCTCATTTCGCTACGAGTCTCTCTCGCTTGCAATTACCGGTGCTGCAGCGTACCACCGAGGTTGAACGATATTCCCTCTCTCGGACGCCGAGGGGGCCATCTTGCCGAGATTCTCGGCCAGGAGTGTCAACGGGGCCGACAACACGCAAAAACCGTTTATTACATTTTTTTATAATGGAATAGGCGTTTTAATTTTCCCACCCGCTGGCTCGCTCGCTATGGCCGGTTGCATGCCCATTAATTTGTCGCCGCGGCGTGGAGGCTGTCACGCTGTAGAGAGTGGAAAATAGGTGGAAAAAAATAAACGACGGAAATAACGGTGGCAAAAATGGGAGAGTCGAACATCGTTATATTTTTTTTTCTTTTTTTTTTTTTTTTTTTTTTTTGTTTATTTTTCCTGGTGATTTTTCATCCGTTTTGATGAAAAGAAGTCAACAAAATTAACGCTTGAAAGTAATACGGAGTTGTTCGATCTAACAATCAATTGCATTTAATGTGTCCTTATTTAACCGATATCGGTTGATGTGCGGGACTCAATACAATATAAGTCAAGCAATACCGTGCGTTGGCAGTACTTGGGTGGATGAGCGTAAAGCAATTCACTAACTGGGCCACCGTTTCGTTGAACGGGAATTCTGAGGACAAACGTTTTACCCGTCGAAATATCCGGCAAAAAAAATATTAGGTCTCAATCGGGAATGGCCAGCTGTATCGGTACGGGCTTAAGCAGTTTCTCTGTGCTCTCGTACGAATGCGGTACACTGAGGTGAGGTGCAGTGAGGTGAGACAGTCGTCTGCGGCCGCGGAGACATAGTAACTGGTAAACAGTGAAATTGGGCAATAATGATTATATTGGGTTATAAAATCCGATTAATTACTATGATAATTCTCATTCGAGCACACAGATATTTTTTCCGTAACTCGTAAGCGCAGATTTAGTTGATACTACTTTAACAATATTTAGCACTTTCGGGTAGAGTAAGCGTACTCCGAACTGAGCAATCAGTGACGCGATACGTGTATTTTACACTAAAATAAGTTACATTATTGGCAACCCGGTAACGTGTTACGCCTTATACGTTATGCAGATTTCACAGAAGATCAAGTTACGTTATTAGCAAAGCTAGTGGGTGTCTGTGAGGGTGTCTAATCGCCATGCGTACTTTATTAAAATGACGTACTCGCTATCGTAATATGGATATTATTATGATTTATTGTCAACTGATTGTAAAAGGAGAAATCCTCGGAATTAATTAAATGAAAAAAAAGTTTTACCGAGGCAACCGTCACAGGTTTCGGCTACATATTCCGCAATCAGTGATATTTGTGTAGTTCATTCTAGTAACAAAAATGTAGAGTTTTTTATCATTGCCACTGTTTATATATTTCCAAACAAAACAATAGAACAAGTCCTTGGATTATTCACGCAAATTTAATCATTTATACTGCTCGAGACTCAGCTACATAAAAAAAGAAATGAGACTAAAGATTTCAAAGTAAATTTCAGTGTAAACGATTCGCAATCATAAACTGAATTTTTATGCGATCATTTCAGTTTAAAGATAAATAATTCCCTCGTCGCATCTGCAACGGCAGTGCTCCGTTTTTACAGATTCCAACCGAATACAGACCCAACTCGACACAGGCAATTGTACACGAAAAAATTCTGAATATCATCAACTCGCCACAGCGAAACTCGACACACCGCCTATTGAAACCACCATATGAAACGGGGCACGGCTCGATAATTGACGTGGTTTTCTCACTACATTTGGGACAAATTTTAAGTAAAATATAGGTATCATATTTCAGCTTTCGTAAACCTACCGTATCATTTATTAATTTCACATAGTAAAAAAACAAAGAAAAAAAAAATATTAGCTAAAAACGAAATATCATCGACAGTTACATGACATTAAAATATGCTCATGCTTTCTCAGTTTGTAATTCATATTGATAAAGAAGATAAAGAAGTTTTACTTCAACCACTCGTAAAGTTTACATAGGTTCACTGTTTCTCTTTTTTCAGAATGGAGATGCAAAATCAATTTTTGTCGGAAAAGAATATTTGTTATAATTTTAAAGCATTACATCGGGCCCTGACGGAGTCGAAAAAAGGACTGATGATGCGAAACGACGCCGATTATACGCTAAAAAAATATTACCGATGATGTACTCTCTCATAAAGTCCAAATCGCATTTGATCCTCGGAGCATAACTCTTTTAAAAATAATAAGCCCCTTTGCAAAGCTTGGACTATACACTGCCTCGTCCCATTCTCATGCGCAGCAGCAACAGCCTTCCAGGTTTTATGGGCAATAAGAGAGGGCACATATATATATATATATGTATTTACTATTGCGTCCATGAATGCGTCTCGAAAATGACGAGTAATGAAATCTTTATGATCTTGTTCCACATATATACTATATGCATAGAACCACCTCACCGAGCTACCCCATTTCTATATCAAGATACCTACGCGTTTCGCGTAGTATATCGAAAGTTATTATTGTATCATCTGCAACTTCGTGATTTTTATCGATTGAATTGTAATCGGAGCCACGATTTCTCGGGCTGTCTGGTGGGAAGCTCCATGACGTCACAGGCCGTTGGTCGCCCCCTCATTTTTCTTCAATGTGGCTCGTAGAAGGTATCGTGGGAGATCGGAACGACACCCTACTCTATCCTAAAGTATAACAGAATCAAGATATTTCCACGCAACGGGATAAAAGTGGACGTTCTCGCCTTTCGGGTCTTTGATCGAATAATACTATCGTCGTCCCTTTGGTTTGAAGGGTAAAAAGTGATGAATATAGCCCGACACGGTAAGATGGATCAGTGCGGCTTGCAAGAGATACGGACTTTAAAAAACTAAAACTGTATACGCATTCCTGTCCTGAGAAACAACGAGGTAATTTAAGTGTGTGAATCTTTTTTCTACTGGGATTGAAACTGAAAATCGTTTATTATCATCTGAAAAGAAAAATCCAATTTTCATTCAAGCATCCCTTATATATACTTGTTATTTTGATAATTTAACACGAAAGTCTTCGTGAACGAGTGGTAAGTGACTTGATTCAACACACGGTAACTCTGAGTTCGATTTTTGTTTGTTGACTTGTTTTACTTCTTTTTTTACACACATTACATTACAAACATGGGTTTTCTATGTTTATTTATGGTCGACAGAGTAATGTCTTTTTAGATGTGACCATATCTGATCAGATCTATCCAAGTATGGTCAGATCTCGCAATTTCTCTTATCTGATCAGATCTGATCTATATATGGCCATGTATGATCATTTTTTCCCGGGTATTGCACTGTTTACAAATTTGTTCTATTATATCTACTAAACAATAATTTGAACCCTGGCATGTGTCCAAATGCTCACAAACATAATATTTATGGGTGAAACAAAACTGTCAGGTATTGAAAGGGAATACCGGCCATTGGGAAAATACAATGGTTTTCCCGAATTAAATTATATTGCTTAAAATGTAATTCTCTATTTTTACGAAGTCATCCTTAATTAATAATTTATTTCTAGTGATTTTTAGGCAAACTTCCTGCATTTCTTGGTTAGGTTTCGTTATTATTAAATATGAAAATAAATAACTGCTATTACCTAAATCATTCCAGCCAGATTAATTTTGTTCTTCAATTGTTTATAATAGATAGTTGCCAGTCAGTTTATAGCATAAATTTGTTAGTCGACATATCAAAGCTTTTACCTATTCAAGGATGTTAATCGAAACTTCACTTTAGCGTTGAGAGAAATAAGGGTTGTAAAAAATAGAAATTATAATAATGTGCCTGAAACACTTGTACTCTCCGTGATCCTCTTCGCGACGTTTTAGGATTAAAGCGTTGTGTTTCCGGAGGATAAACCAGGATCGGGCGATAGAATCCCGGCAACGCGTTTCACGTAGACCGGACAGTTTAGGCAGGCACTCACATCAACCGTCCGACAATCAAATATTAACGTTGTGCCAGGCGCTTCAATCCTGATCCAATCCTACCCACAGTTACTCGCTGTGAATTTAGGTGACCCGGAGAACCATACAATGATGGAGTGAGGGGGAGAGAGACCGTGCGGTTCGCTAATTTCATCCCCTTCAATGGCCCTTTAACGCAAACCGCATACACCCTTTGCCTCACCGCCTCTCTCGTATTAATATACATTAATCGTTTGTGAATTATTCGCACAATTTCCATCAGACCGAATATTATTCCGTATTGGAACAATCGAATATCTCGAATTCCAATGGAACTGGATAGAATTATCTTTATCCCAATGAGCCTTTGGAGTTACGCTCGTGCACCGATTGTATTGACGGTCCGACGTCGCTCCGCGTCTCCATGCTATATCGACGATGAAATGTGAAGCTTTGAAGGGCTTTGAAGTTTTCTTCCTATGCCTCCTACTATATGATTCCTGTGTTACATTCACCTACTACTACACGGAGTGAAATCAATGGTCCGAATAACCATATTTTAATTATACAATACATTTCCCTGCGGTGATGTCTATTATGTTATAATTAACGTCGCATAAAAAAATATACTACAATTCATTCGCAACATGGCACCGGGATAAATATATGTAGTTGGTGAATATATGGTATGACCGAGCATCTCTTTTATACTAGAGTACCAAAGTCGTAACCGGTGGAATACATTATAAGTTTTAAACCGTATATTGTACAATGTAGACATCACCTGTGACAGACCTATGAAGTTGTACATCTAATATTATATAACATACTAAACATCCAATATTAAATGCTTACAATATTACGGTTATACGTAATATACCGTTTTATCAGTACAAATTAATAACTGCTTAAAATATGTAATATATTTTTACTTTCTCATCCCACACAAGTATGCAAGGAGAGAAAGTATTGTTATCCAACAAAAATTGGACTATCAAATTATGAACTAAAACATTTTCTGCATATCCTAGACTGCCAAAACAAGCATTTATCTGTTTCTGTCTGTAGGTATGCCTCGTCCAAAAACATAAGAACTTTTCCAAGGGACTTTGGATCGCAGCAAAACTTTATGGATTTCTTCATGAAAATTATCGTTTTGATATCAAATTTCGAATTAATTAATCCTTCCTTTCTGATACTTTACTTTAAATGTGAAAAAGCCAAAAAATTAGAATAAAAGTATGTTTTGTCCGCAGACACACTTGCAGTAAGGTACCCTGCAAAAATTTAGTGTTACAGTCCGCGGTCCCTCCATTATATTATGAAGTCACTCGAATCAGATAAAAACAAATCATCGTCTGTAAAAAGTGTCCATCGAGTGAAATGCGGTTCATGACGCAGGTCTACTAAATAAGCGTAAAAAAGATTATCATGGAGACATCTTAAACGGGTTTCGATTAATTACATAAAATTACTATTACTTAAAATCAGTGATAACTGCTTTTAATCTCGTAAAATTATACAGACTCAACAAACTTAGTCTTCAACTACATTATTATTATAAAGACATACACATATGGTCTACATCACTCACATGGCATTTTTATTCGTTTATTTATTTATTCATTATCAAAGTGTACAGGTATTTCATTAAAATAATGTGTTCCCATATTTGTAACAATCCGTGGTCTAGAAATCTACGCACCATCATTTTCGATAAGTATAATACGAAAAGTGATGATGAGACATGGAGGCGTGCTGTCAAACTATTGGACTAGTAGAGATATCTGCAGGGTTGCTGTAGAGCAACCCTGAATTGAAGCAGGGTTGCTCTACAGTAACCCCAACTTTCCAGTCACAACCAGCCAATGCTGGTGAGGAACGAGGATTCAAAAAATGTTTATACTAGATTCCAAAATTGCTATCCATACCGTTCGCTATTTTTTTTTTACTTTTTTATTTTCTTTTACAATATCATAGATTCATAGATTAGTCGAACGCAAGATACATACATTTTTTGTATTGCCTTATTCGTTCCGTACTTGCTTGTATCCATTTGTTCCAACATCACATTCACTCGGATGAGAAAAAACAGAACAAAGTGCCATATTTACTTTTTAACTTTCGACTTGAATTCTAGACCAACTTAAAAAAAAAGTGTTCAGTAGATATTCGTTCGTAAATTAAGCCGGATCGTTTTCCCGAGAAAAGATTATTGATTTATTGATGGTGAAAAATATACAGTGTTCACAGTATTCACACTCAGTCTCTCCGTTCTCACTCGTGTGCGAGCTACCACACACGGTATCTTCTTATCGCTCGGCTACTCGCCAGGTTCCTTAATACGATGGTTAATCTCACCGGTCCCTTCTCCTACTCTTATAATAATTCGTCATCTTGCGTGAAACTATGGCGTATGACGAGGGCCAGACACATGGATCTGTTCTGACGTCACTGTGACGCGCGGCTGTTTCTAACAAAAGTATGCGTATAAGTTTATTATAGTCGGAATTGTTCATACTTTCCTTACTGTAATGTATATCTCTCCGTTGTACGAGTACTGAGATCGCGATAAACTAAATAAAATATTTCTATAGCAGACTAAAAGCAAAATGGAGTTTTTAGATGAACACCAAATACATGATTTCAATTCTTTGGATACATCGCACGACTGCGTAAGTTAGATGCCCCAATATCTATCCAAGAACGCGCCCACTTTCCCTTTCTTTCGTCGTGCTTATAGCAACGAAGATTTAATTAACTGGATAGCAAAAGGGAAGAGATATTTCGCCCCCAACGAACAAATGGACGGTCTATGAGAAGAGGGTCGTCTCGAATGTCTGCGGGCGTGCTTTTCACGAATATACGCGCTCGGTTGGAATTATGCAGTCGAGATATAGGCGGTCGTGTGCTGCACAATCATGACACAGTCCGAATTGAGAGCACTACAGTCTTAAAGATCGCTACTCGGATTTATTATGTTTCCACCTGCGTGTACCGATGCTATAAACGACAGAAATTTGTCGCATGCTGGCATCGCCGATCGGACAAGATTAATTTCTTTTCTCTATCCCATTCATCGTCGAGCTATAAATAATTGGTTGATCCCACTCGTCATACGTAGACACCGAGAATTTCATTAAGTCGAATGGTAATAGATTGAGTTATGGCTCGATGCTTGCATTCAGAAATACCGGCTCGTTGTTATATTCATCATTTCAGTCAATACATTTTTCTCACTGCATTCACACCCGACTTGACATTGCGCCATCGGCATATACGCAAGCGATATCAGCTTCGAAAACGTTTGCATTGAAAAATTACTCGTTTCAATAATAATCGAAAAACACTTCAATCTCTTGGTCGCTTGTAGGCTACTAATCT
Source organism: Ichneumoninae sp. B BG-2022a (assembly GCA_030522725.1). Taxonomy (NCBI): domain Eukaryota; kingdom Metazoa; phylum Arthropoda; class Insecta; order Hymenoptera; family Ichneumonidae; species Ichneumoninae sp. B BG-2022a. The sequence goes on from JAPYZD010001342.1 coordinate 21,232, forward strand.
AATTTATGGTATATATAACTTAACTAAAGTATGCGAAAAATGTCTTCGCACCAGAGTGAGAAAAATGTGCATAAAAGTACGGAGTGCGCTTGTGCACTTGTACTAAAACACGCTACTTTCGCCACACGTTTTATGTATGCGTTTCAAAAAAATATATTGTTGATGTATTCAAAACATTCCATCTTTTGCGTCGAAATATATTCTGTATATATAAATTATATAGTTTTCACATGAGCGAAAACATATGAGGCATTCCATCCGGTTTCGAACGGTCAAAAAGTTGTCCACTCCCAAAAAAATTTAAATTTTGTCAAATTATGTAATTATATAAAAAAGAATTTATGTACATTTTTTCAGAATTTTTGGATCGCATTGTTTTGAGTTTTTCGAAATTTCAAAATTTTCTAAAGATCGTTATATCTTGAAAGGATTCAAT
>JAPYZD010001343.1:0-21655 GCA_030522725.1 Ichneumoninae sp. B BG-2022a
ACCGAGAAGAAGAGGAAGAAATCCGAGGGAAAGAAAGAAGGGGACAAAAGTCAGCGGGTTCGAAGACTGGGCGAACCCGCGAGCCGAGACGGAGGGAGACGGCGAGATGGAGTAAGATAGGCCGGACGTCGAGGGAGAGGAAGATGAAACGAGACGGAGCCGCGGATGTCCCGTGGCTATGCGCGGGGTTATGGTCTATACGGGACGGGAACGCGTGTAACCATTTGTCGGCCTCGATTCGGTCCCAACAAAGCGGGGCCCTTCTCGGCCGGTCGCCCGCGCGACAATCGCCCGTTCAGCATGCAAGAAAAAAAACGGGGAAAAGCTCCGCCGACTTGGCGGCGAGGGCCGGGCTGACGGGGACGCGGCGGACCGGGGGACGGAACGGAAAACGGATAGTTTATAGGCCACTTAAAGAACCGAGGCGTCACCGCGGCAAAGATACTTCACTAAAAACGACCGATTCACTCCTTTTTTTTCTTTTTTTATCTTTACGGGGTTTCTCAGGCTCCGGAGAAGCCGAGAAAAGAGAAACCATGAATGGGTTTGAATACGACACGTACCTACCGCTGCGGGAAGTCGGTACTATGTACACGAGCGTGCGTCGTCGTGTGTAATAATCTCGTGTGGAAACGTGACATATTAAAGGGGTTTGATCGTAAGGCAATCATGTTAAATCCAATGGTGAGTGGGAGACCGTGGGGCAAAATGGACATGTGCGCTCCATTCGAGATGGACTTTTTTTACGGCCCGCGTGGGATTGGTAAAAATGGTCCGTTTTGTCCCGCTGGCCCGTTTTGCCCCGCTCTTTCTCTGTCCCGATTATGGCCATTAAATGAATGCCGGGAAGTTATCGGCTGACCTCTCTATGAGGTAGCAAACGAGACGGCCTGAAATTTTCGGGTAAACTGCGAGTCGTAAAGTATTAGGGACGTTTTTAATTTCCGTTCTTACAAGGGTAATTACGAGTTCAATAAAGTATGCTGCTGAAAAATATTTTTAAAAATATAAAAAAGGAGTTTACAAAAAATGAGTAGGTCATGAAAAAAATATTTTTACCATGAATGGGTTCGAATACGACACGTACCTACCGCTGCGGGAAGTCGGTACGATGTACACGAGCATGCGTCGTCGCGTGTAATAATCTCGTGTGGAAACGTGATATATTAAAGGGGTTTGATCGTAAGACAGTCATCTTAAATCCAATGGTGAGTGGGAGACCGTGGGGCAAAATGGACATGTGCGCTCCATTCGAGATGGACTTTTTTTACGGCTCGCGTGGGATTGGTAAAAATGGTCCGTTTTGTCCCGCTGGTCCGTTTTGCCCCGCTCTTTCTCTGTCCTGATTATGGCCATTAAATCAATGCCGGGAAGTTATCGGCTGACCTCTCTATGAGGTAGCAAACGAGACGGGCTGAAATTTACGGGTAAACTGCGAGTCGTAAAGTATTAGGGAAGTTTTTAATTTCCGTTCTTACAAGGGTAATTACGAGTTCAATAAAGTATGCTGGTGATGATAAAATTGATGTTTGATTTGATTATAAACTTATTCGGGGAATTATCTATTGCTCTTCACTGTGAGAATCGAAATTGATATTGACGATTTAAATAAATGTTAAAAATGAGTTTTAAAAAAATAAGTAGGTAATGAAAACAATATTTTTACCCTGAATGGGTTTGAATACGACATGTACCTACCGCTGCGGGACGTCGGTACTGTGTACACGAGCGTGCGTCGTCGCGTGAAATAATCTCGTGTGGAAATGTGATATATTAAAGGGGTTTGATCGTAAGACAGTTATTTTAAATTCATTGGCGAACGGAGGACCATGGGGCAAAATGGACATGCGTGCGCCATTCGAGATGGACATTTTTTTACGGTTCGCGTGGGATTGATAAAAATGGTCCGTTTTGCTCCCCTCTGTCTCTGTCCTGATTGTGACCATTAAATCAATGCCGGGGAGTTATCGGCTAGCCTCTTTATGAGTAAAGAAACAAGGCACGCTGAAGTTTACGAGTAAACTGCGAGTCTTAAAGTATTCAGTAAATTTTTAATTTCCCTTCTTACAATGGTAATTAAGAGTTCAATAAAATATGTTAATGATGGCGAAATTGCTGCTCCATTTGGTTATAAACTTTTTTGGGGCATAATCTATTTCCCTTCGCTGCAAGTTAGAAAATCGACATTAATGATTAAAGAAAATATTTCAAATTATAATAAAAAGAAGTCGGTAACGGAAAAAAAATTGAAAAATTGAAAAAGAAAAAAAAATTGAAAAATTGAAAAAGAAAAAAAAATTAAAAATTAAAAAATTGAATAATTAAAAATGAGAATTTAAAATTGAAAAATTGAAAAAGTTGCTTATTTAATAAGTCATCCCATCGATTTAGTGAATCATTCAAATACCACAAGCTCTATGAGCTCTCCGGGTCAAACCTACGCGTGTGCTGTTTTCGAGGCTCAACATAAGTTTTTTTTTTAATCAACCTAGATAATTTTTGTTTAATCACATTTTTAACGGGATTGTCGACCCCCGTTCAGAATAGCGTTCGCGGTACGTCGGTCCGTTTCCACGATCAGTTAACGAGACTTTGGCTGTAGATCACCGTTGGAGTTTTTCCTAAAAGCCATTCATTTCTTTCATCCACTTTCCCCCGTTCTCGAGTATACGGCGCGGCGTCACGTCTGGGGCGTTTAGTACCCGTGAACGAGAGGGACCCTTTTCGCCGCGACGGTGGCTCGGTGGATGTCGGCGTCGGCTCGCTTACAGAGGATACACTCTACAATGGGGGTGAAGAAAAAGAAAGAAAAAAAAAAACATTCTCGGTAGGCGCGAGGGTTCATTGTCGTTGTCAACTACGGTCACAATATTCCGGAACAACGAGATGGCTTTTCGTGGTTGTCACCGGGGTGTCCCGTGTCAGTGGGACGTCCGACCATATGGCAGCCGCAACGACCCAGGAGAGCCATCCCGCCGCTGACGATACGTCGCGCGACTAAAGTCGTAAGGTCGTATTTTACACACTCGAGCCCGGGAAATACGCCCTTCCGATTCCAGTCGCGCAACACGCTGGGCGCAAACCAGCTGCCGGTGTAAGGAGCAATCCGGTGTGCTTGTTGTCCTCGCACACACACACGAACAAGCGGACACGCTGTTGCTCCTTGACTCGTGACTCTTAAACGACCTGCGCCTAGTCGCGTGAGGTTTTATTGTCGGGCATTATTATTTTTCCGCGTGACTCGACAACTGTGCGGAAAGAGGGGGTGCCGGAGAGAATGGAACGACGGGGGAAAAACATCTTTAAATCGCAAAGGGCAAATTTATACCTGTCCTTTCGAACCCCGAAACTGCCTCCGGAGGATCAGGGTCAGATCAATTTAAATCCCGAATCGGGCACCCGAGGATCCTCATTCGCGAGAGTTGGATAATATAAAGATAAAGCAGCGGCTTTAGAGCGGAGAACATGCGCGGACTTGGCTTGAATTTTTTATTTATGTAATATGTATAAACATTGACCAAGCCCATTTTTCGACCCTGTAACGGTCACTGGGGATTCCAGCTATTCTTCCGCTTGAAATCGGCGAGACTGAGAAAAAAAATTGGTTTTCTCTAACGCGTCGAATAACCGGAAGAAAGCCGGAAGGAATTCGCATGTATCGATATCGAAGTTTCGTGTACATATTTATAGTGGCGTGGATCGTTGAAGGGTAAAAAAAAGAACGAATAAAAAATATGTTTGGTACATGGTAAAATGAAATTTGTAAGATAAGTTAATATTTTTCCTCCGCAAAAGTACATTTTTTTTGCTCATTTTACAATTTATCCTGCAAAATTGTAAAATTAGCAACAACAAAAAACGTGGCCCTTCGTGGACCAAAAATTGTTCTTAAGTATACAACATTTTTTTTGCCTACGATAGATGGATATTATTGGTGCAGGTTAACATTTTGGCAAAAAAAATTAAAAAATGTCTCTTACAGGAGGAAATTAATTTTTTCAAACGAACACTGCAAAAAATAATGATGAGGGCAATAAAAAAAATCTGTAAGAACGATAGGCAGCGGCGAAATGTGGGTGGATTGGGTGGGTTGGAGGAAGCACCCCGGAGTGGAGAAGTGCCCAGGACGTAGACGACGACACGCGGTGGCCCGGATTCCCGTCGTGGAATTTACAGCGGCTCGGTCATTTGAATAATTTTTATCGCTCGCTCTCCGGTTGAAACCATTGTCTTGTAAAGAGCGTCTTGAAATATGGCCGGAGATACGCGAGGAGCGGAGCGCGTGGCCTCGTCTGACTTGCTCCCTTTCGCTCTCTATATCTCTCTTTTTTCTCCTTATCCCTCGTCATCTTCCCTATCCTCGTGTTTTTCCTTCTTCATTCCGTCTCTCGCTACGGACTACCTTCTTTTTTTGCTTGTTTAAACCTCTGTTTAGTCCCGACGCCACGTAGAGAGTAAAAAAAATCGAACAAACTATAAATTTGTCAAGCAAAAAATTATGAAAAAAAAAATCTCGACCCAATCGCATGGAATTCGAGTCGTCGCGAAACTTCAGTCAGTTCAGTTCTCGATCTTACCCGTGCTCAGTCGGTAACAAAAACTGTAATCTAACACGACTGCTAAATGCTGTCGCTTATAAGTTGCGTTTAGCCCAAAGACGCGAAAAAAATGGAGTGCGGGTTTTTTTCACCGTGTCGTAAAAATGTGGGCGAAAAATATTTACTTATCTTACAAACTTCATTGTACTATGTAGCACACATCTTTTTTATTCGTTCTTTTTTTTACCCTTCAACGATCCGTGCCACTATAAATATGTACACGAAACTTCGATATCGGTACAGGCGAATCCTTCCTTCCGGCTTTCTTCCGGTTATTCCACGCGTTAAAGAAAACCAATTTTTTTCTCAGTCTTAACCCTTTGAAGAACGATGTAAAAAATTGTAAAATTCATACTTGTATATTTATACTTGTGGATTCGTACTTGTATATTTATACTTGTGGATTCGTACTTGTACATTTATACATGCACATTTATACTTGCAAAAATAAAACCAAATAATTATGCTTTAAAAGGTTAAGGGTGAAAACAATTTTCTTTTCGTCCCTTGTATTTTTTCTTTTTCTACAAAATTTATCCACGACCGTCCGTCGATCTTTAATCGGCGCGGGCTACTCGGGGCTGTAAGAAGGGGGGTCGACAGAGCCGCAAGATCGAGTGTCTCCCCGCGTTTCCAGTTACCTCAACCTTACCGGTAGGAAAGCTGATAGGATAGGGTCAAGGCTGCCCCCGTGTAATGTCACGAGGTGGACGGATTTCCGTTTGACCCCGAACCGTCTCGAGACCCGACGCACTAATCAATAATTAACAATCCACACGGACATATACATACCTGAAAATTAACGAAGGTTATATTGAAATCCGGTCGCTCCTGAAGAAACGCTTTCACCTCCAAGCTGTTTCCTTTAGCCACCAAGTCGAAGAAATATTTTTGAAGGTCCTCGAGTTGGGGCAGGAAAACTCCGGGAATCTGTGAAACCCGTTCGTCAATCGAATGATTGCTTGATTGCAAAAAAAAAAAAATTAACTTTCTAGGAATCGACTAACATCGTCGAACTCTTCTTCCTCCGCTGCCTCCGCGTCGGCTTCCGTCTCGTCCATGTCCATCGATTATTGAAAAACCATCAGAAATCGTCTCACGTCGCGCTGACCAATGATCGATTAGAGTGCAAAAGTTTCTTATTGAAAAATTTTTCTTTTTGACGCAGTGCTCTGAAGTTTTCTTCGCAACGATGATCGATCGGGGAACCGATAGATTTCGTAACGAATCGCGCAGGAAGACGGATGACAAATTACGGGTAAATGTAAAGAACAAATTAAACAGATCGAAAAAATTGTCAATGTTCGTAGGGAAATTTCATTTAATAGTATAATTCAATTTATCGACGATATATACATAATTTATAATTTGTTGTTGCGCTACGTACAAATAAGATTAATAATAATAATATTAATAAAATAATAATAGATAATTCGACAATGTGATATAATATAAAAAAAGGTATTGTCTCGGTGCATAACTTAAGCATTCGTAGGAATAATTAATATGTTACTAGGATAGCGCCGCACTAGACGATTGGATCTTGAATTATAATTTTTTTTTGTTCTTCCGTCAATTCATTTTTAATCGCGAGCAGTGACGAAAGGAAGAACCAAAAAAAACGACGACTATACCGCGATTACGAGTAATCATTAATTGTATCAATTAACTACGAGATTTGTGTTTATTTTTTATTTTCTTTTTACTATACAGTGACGAGGCGAATCGTCAATTGATTATAGATCTTCATCTCTTCTAAGCATCACGCGATAAATAAGATATTTATATGTTACCTATATGGCTCGATATTAGAGTATAAATGATTTTGTTTACAGCACGGGGGTGATAGGAATATTTACAATGAGAACTTCGACGGAACGTTGTAAATCACACTTGGTGAGTTGCTCGACAATTAATAAAAAAAAAGCGAAAAAAAAACAAATTTACACATTCAACCTTCGACTTATTCTACACATACGATCGATTCTTTTATTTCCATCACTTTCGAAAAATATATATATATATGTATTTATATATAATATTAATGATAATTGTCATCTGCAGTGCGATCTACATCGTCGAGTCGAAGCCTCGACGAACTTCGCGACATTCGTTTTAATCATCGTTCATTAAAAATCCTACAATTCGTTATTCGCTATAATTCATCATAGTATGAAAAACAAAAAAATAAAATAAGAAGATATATATTACAGATTACGCAAATAATATGTCTAAGAAAGCTTCGATTCTCCCCGGAGCAAAGTACAAACGCGTCACTCGGTGAACAGGTGGGTGTGTAAGATCGTGATTTAATTTTCGTGGGAAGTTAAGGGGGTTTTTCAGGGGAGACGGGCACTGGCCAAGTTCGTCCACGAATTCTATCTCCTCGATCGTTTTCATTACCTCTTTCAATTTTCTTCTTCTTTTAAATAATACAATAATATAATATATACTCTATATGTACGAAGTGTTTTTGTTAAATCTCGTTGGTGCTCGATCGGCGCCACAAGCGACTCCTATTCATAATACGTTAGCGTCTTTGACGAAACGAACGTTTTGTAACGCGTTGTTAAAAAAAAAAACATAATTTAAATTCGCTCCACTCGACAAAAAATAAAATAAAATAAAAATTATCGCGCTTATCGCTTGGCTCGTTACAACGAGCTGACTGATGATAAAGTTCACGAATACGACACGAGGAAAACCTCGGCTCATCCGTCGAAAAAAAAAACTGATTTTCTTCTTCGATCGAGAGGTTTGAGTGAGAGCTCGTTGGAGCGTTGCACCTCTCGTCAACGAAAGTCCCTCACTTGTCACGCACTCGTATTCGCCCCCTCGAGGGACCTCGAGCGGCGAGTAGGGCGGGTGAGTATCTCTCGAGTTGGCATCGAGAGAGTAAATCCCGCCGCGTAGGCCTTGGTACGTCGGTCGCACAGGAGCGATGCCTCTCGCGAGTCGACGGCCATGTGCTCTCGAGAAACCGGGTTGTCCGGGCTGCGCAGGCAGGCCGTCCATACTTCTTCACTCGTTTTTTACCGATTCCTTCCCATCAATAAAAAAAAAAAAAAATAGAAAAAAAAATGGGTCAAACTGCAAGAATCCGTATTAATACTATGAGTTTTTATCGCCGATCCGGATTCCTTTTATTCGCGAATATGGCTTCCTCAGTAGAGCATCCTCTCGGGCAGTACGTACGGCGCGAGTGCGTAGAGGGCCGAGGCGTACCAGTGAACCCCCTCGTTTTCCTGACCGTGCCTTCCCCTGTCCTCGAGCTCGATGGAGTTCGTGACGTGTTGACTCCTCGTGACTTCCGGTGGCCTCGATAACGTGACGCGTTTTTCGCCGGTGAGGTACCTCGCGATTCCGTATATCGTCGACTCGGCGCTCTTGAAGATCCTGAGTGGCAGGAAGGCGTAGTGGGCGACGGTCTGGCTGTCGACGATGGCGTAGCACGAGGCGACGACGTCGTCGACGAGGAGCGTGCCCTCGGTCGTCAGCGGGGCGTAGACGCCCTCCTCGAGGACGAGCCTCGCCTCGACGACCCGGTCCCATCTGAGTCGATTCTCCTCCTCCGATGGCGACACGTCGTTGGTCAGGAAGGATTCCTCGGGCCGATCTCTGACGAGTATCCGGTCGCCGACTTTGACCCTGGCGGCGAAGACGCTCGCGCCTCGCTCGATCGGCACCAGGTGGGCGGGCGTCAGGGTCAAGCTCCTGCCCGACTCCGTCGTCAGCCTGACGAATTGCCGACTCTCCGCTGGCGAACGATCCAGAAACGCTATGACCTCGCTGTAGACCACGTCCCCGCCGGAATTCAACGAAGCCACACGCTCGCCGAGCTGCAACTCCTCGAGAGGCTTCTCCGCACCGGCATCCGTCCTCACGATACTCCTGCCTGGGAAACATCCTCCGGACTTTCCGACCGACGATGACTCTGAAAATTCAAATTGATTCACGGTTAATTTTTTTGCCATTCGAGAGACGAGGAAGATGATCGTTAGGCAGTATGGAAGATGTAGATAAAAATGTTTTTTGTTAAAATATACATGTTTTTAAATGTACAGTGGAACACCGATTAACCGGGATGCTCGGGGCCGATGAGTCCCCGGATAATCGACATTCCGGTGAATACAAACTGGAGATCGGAAGTATATAAGTCAATAGGGTAAAAGTGGGGAATATGGCCTGGTCCATATATTATTGATTTACGTGTTAATCGAAGTGGGCCATATTCACCACTTTTACCCTAGTGGTTAATGATAGAACTTTATTTTGACTAGTTGCAATGACACTTGGTACAATTTGCACTTCTGCGTTAAATAGTGTGAACTACAATGTAAAGTCTTTGGATATATTTTTTTCATTGATAGTACGTAAGCTAGTCTTTTTTTTGGAGGTACTCAGTGACTTTGAGGATCGTTAGGCAGTATGGAAGATGTACATAAAAATATTTTTTGTTGAAATATAAATGTTTTAAAATGTACTGTGGAACACCGATTGCTCGGGGTATGCTCGGGACCGAAGAGTCCCCAGATAATCGAAATCCCGGTTAATCCAAACTGGAGAGCAAAAGTATATAAGTCAACAGTTGTTAATGATAATTTATGTTGACCGGTTACTTATTTATTATTTAATCGTTAAGTAGTGTGAACTAGAAGGTAACGTTTTCGGATTTTTTTTTCATTGATAGTACGAAAGCTGATCTTTTTGTTTTAAGTGCTCAGTGACTTAGGTTTGGTCCGCGCATAAAAAAAAAACTACTCGGACACACGGTTAATCCGTTTCCCAGTTAATCGGCATTCTACTGTACTTAAATAAATATATATTATGAAATATTTTTCAAATTATTATAAAAATTATATTTCAAATAACGCAGCGAAGAGGCCGAGTCGCAAAAAGATCGGCTATTGATCCATAGGTCACCTAAGCCCGAGTCGCAGTTACGGTCTTCTAATAGTCTCTCCTTCGGAATTTGGCGTACGCGGGTTTGAGTCAGGGCGCGAGCATCGAGATATCGGAGCCAATCGGTCCTCTCGATCAGGTAATCGGATCCCGTAGGTGTCCCGACGCTGTGTCATCGTCGAAAGACACGGAGACGACCGGATAGCCCCCGAGCGGAAGGTGGTGACGCAAACGAAAGCGGACAAGTTTCTGTGCGGGTTCGGTCACCGTGGGAAATTCTAGTATACATTATTATACTGTCCCATATATACGCGAGTGTGGAGTCGATTTATGTGTGTACATACATATCGACTTCGGAGAAGCAGATGGGCGCATCCCACGTCGTTTTACATGGCAAACGGCGTGCGATCCGCCCTTCTGTTTTTTAGCGATCGTTATATGTATGTAAGTTTGGTACATAATCCTATGTAGGTAACCCGTCCAGCCTCATCCCCAGCATCGGTTCGATCTAGGTATTTAACGCGGTGGAAAGCGATAGCCCGAACAAACGAGTTCTAATAGGCATCGCACCCCCGACGCATTCCTGCATCGTCATCGGATCTCGGATCTGAGGACGGAGCGAAAAGGAAAAAATTTTACCTCGAAACGGGTGAGAGATTACGATATTCGAGATGCCGATTTTGTGCTCCTACGCGCCCTACATACGACGCTTCGTGCGAGATTCTTTTTCTAAATTCATATCTACCAGCTTATTAGCTATTGGAGTTCGAGCTTTCGAGGACGAAACCGACCAAGTTTTATCTCTGGATCATCGGTATAATGAATTTTAAGCTCGGAATGCGTTTCCCAACTAAATGGACGCGACTTTTCCGAGTTAAATGTTCCGAGTTAGAAAAAGATATATTTATGTATATATTTATGTGAATTTGCATTTTTTTTCCTCACCGGAGATCAAAGAGCGCGACCCTCGATCTACATCACATTTTCGTGATCCGCTCATCCGTCTTCGGGCAGTTTAATTTAACTAAATTACATTACACCGCGTCCCCGACGATTTGCATTCTCAGTTCATGTCCGATCCTAATCTACGGTCGAACGGAGTCGATACTGGATCTATGGTTTTATAAATATGCATGAATTACGAAGAAGCCGGGTAGTTCGGCGAGATACCCCGAGAGCTGGCGCGTGGGAATTCGAAAGGCACGTCTCTCGAGAATCGATTTCTGGACGCGTTAAAAAAAGGCGACAATTTAGACACGCGTAAAAAAAAAAATGTACGCGCGGATCTCTCGTGCCATATCGATTTCCTCGGCTGGCACGACGATCTCGTTTTTTTATTATTATTAATTCGGCGAGGCAAGCCTCGTTCCTCACTCCCACTTCGCATTTAATTTGTAATCGGAGAACTCGCTCGTGAATTACGACAGGCTTGTACCGATACGTCTGCGGAATATTCGCGGTGAGATTAATCATATTATACATACATGCGTATCGATATTCGAACGGGATATTAATAAAGAAAATCATTTCGGGGCAACGCTCGATCGAGTGAAATATAATTTCTGCCATCTCGAAATATAATTTGTAACTCGAATTCCGCGATACCATCGGGCAGCACGCAGGGAATTTCGTCCCTCGACGCGATAAGCCATTCGGCGAGGAAGATCCTGATAGACAAATATCCGAATGTCGGTGAGGTAGAGAGCTCGCCTGACTTTGTGCCCGACGAGCGAGCGTGGCGCGTCGGGAGCTCGATTTTAAAAGCTCGAGAAAACCCGAACTAATCGTCAATTATTTTTAGCATTAAAACTCTTTGACCAAATAACTGAGTACCGTTGAACATTCTTTGAAGAACAGAAAATTCCGAGGGGAGAAAGACATGGAACTAAAAAAAAGAATAAAAAATAATGCACAAGATGGCTACGGAATATTAGTGCGATTTCCATTGCACCCAGAAAAAAAAATTATTTGACGGCCACCGCTTATTTGGTTTAAGTAAAATATTTATTTGATTTAAATAAATGTTTTCTTACTTAAATGAAATAAATATTTATTTAAATCAAATAGATATTTCACTTAAACGAAATAAACGGTGGGCCTTAAATAAATTATTTTTCTGGGTGTGTTAAACCGAATTCCCTTGGATTTTTCAAACTATCATGACAGTACGTGTTATTGTCCAATAATAATTATTATTATAGGTCAAGGATATGACGAATGTTCGAAAAATCTTTACAAAGTAATAAATCTGATGATGATAATAATAGTAATGATTATTATTATGTAATAATTTTTCGCTCATTCGTCATATGCATGACGAGCGCAGTAGATTCCGCGGAGTGGCCTGTCCGAGCGATAGGAAACACTGATGCATTCCACGGAACGATAAGAAGATTTCCCGTAGCTTATCGCAATTGCGGGGATTAGAAGTGAGAACAGCACGTGTTTTAATGAAGCGCTTGATTGTCATGCAGTATACGTTCTAACTACGGCGTTTAACGTGGAATGGCTTTAGCGGCGGACCGACCGGAAATTAATTCCATTACCGACGTCGGGCGGGCTGTCGCTGGCGCTCTCGCGCGTCAATCGTTTTATCGCGTCTCGCAAATTCACGCCCCTATGATTTTTGCCGGCGATTTTTTTATAGTGGATTTTCGTGTCGAGCAAATAAAGTGATAACAACCATGCCGTGTCGATATACGAAGAAAAATTCTCAAGGTTCTTATCTCGTAAATAATAATTGGAAGGGAGATAAAATAACAATAACGGCGAAAAGGATGAAAAATAAACAGAGCGTCTTAGTCGCTTTACTTGGAATTCTGTTATTCCCCCGACCGCATGATTTGCACAAGGTAACCGCGGTAATTCCCATATCTGAAAAGCATTTATTAACGCATGCTTATTTATTAACATAGGATTTATCAGATTTTACCGGGAATTCGAATGCTCAATATCCATCGGACAAAACTAATAAAACCCAACTTTTTTAGTTGTTTGTAAAATAATATTCGGTTTGAAAATTTTTATACGGTAAGTGAAGTTTTTATGGATAAACTGATGAATGACATTTAATATACGACGACGAGCCAAAATTCATGCACGGTACTTTTAATATATATTTTTTTTGCAAATATCTTCTATTAAACCGAACGATCAACTTTTACTTCACTTTTCTATACTAAATTCGATGTACCAGTTTACACATAAAAAAATGCATGCCCGGTAATTTAATCGATATTTATTTTTTGTACAACTATTTTGAAATATCTCACTTTTCTACACTAAATTTGATGCCGCAGTTTACGCATTAAACAATGCATAATATTGTATAATTATTTTGGGGGGGGGGGGAATGTTAACAGTCCATCGATGAAAATTGACGTTCTATAAAATTTTATCGGCGCCGGACAGAGCGTTGCGATATTGCGTGAGAAATTGACTTTCAATTTTTCGAGAACCGCCGTACAGCGAGGGTTGGAGGTTCGAGAGGTTTTACACGGCGTGTAAACAATCGCCCAGAGGGCTCGAGGCGACGAAATAACGAGGATCCCGACTCCATCATCGCATCGGAGGTGCGCGCGGGGGATGAGAAAAGAGAAACGAAAGAACCGGGTGGCGGAGAGATCGAGAGGTGCGGTTTCGCGTCTCTCGCGTCTCTTCTTGGCCACGGAAGAAACGAGCCTGCGAGGCCCAAAGGAAAATAGCTCGTTTATAATTCTACGATGTCGTTACGCCGCCGGATCGGACCCGCGGCGTGATTTATGCAACGTTGAATTATCGACGAATTAAGAGAATGTAATAAGGATTTGCATGAAGGGTTTAGTCGAGGCGTTGCTCGGTTCTCGAAAGTTCTTTTTTTTCATTTTATATTATCTTTTTCTTTTAATAAAACAAGCCGCGTTTTCCCATCGAGTCCTCGTCGTCGTTGCATCTTCCGCTTTCCACTAAATCAGAGATTTAACGAACGCGCGAACGAACCCCTCATCTCGATGATAGTGCGTGGAGTTCAAAAACCTTTCTTGTTCCTTTTTTTACCCCCCAAAGAATTCACGTCGGCTGGAGGCTCGATCGTTTCAAGAAACTCGGAAATGTCTCTTCGTTCCGTGCTTGCTTTTTTCTTCTTTTTCTTCTCAGATTTTTAATGTCTTTTCTTTATTATAATTTTTTTTTCTAATTTAGGTGATAAGATTACTTTGTATTTTTGAAGAATACTAACCAGACTTGACGCTGCAGTGTATGTGAGATCTGGACTCGTAGTAGACCCAATCGAAGCCAGCCTCGACGGCCAGTCTCGCGAGCATTCCGTACTTGGAACGATCGCGATCGCTCGTCGTCACGTCCACGGCTCTGCCCTCGTAGTGCAGCGAGTCCGTCGCGTGTTTGCCCTCCTCGTCCCAACCCTCCGTCACCCGAAGCTTTACGCCCGGCCACTGATTCATCACGGAGATCGCTAGAGTATTGAGTTTCTCTTTGCACCTCTGAAAAAGTAACAAAAAAAATAAATCATCAAATTAAACCATCGATCCAACATTTATCATTCTCACGACATGTATTATTATACAAATTCATTATGTAACTATATTATATAATCGAGTAAAAGCGGTAAATGTTGACCGGGTCACATTCACCACTTTTACCCTATTCAGTTATATCAATTATATAATTTATAAATATAGACTATACTTATATATAGGCTATAATTTATAATATAGACATTTAATTATACACCGATTTATCGGTAGAATATCGTTCGCATTTAGAACAAATCTCGAGCCCGATTAAAACTGTAGAGTATAAAAATGCGTCCGCCTGCCAAGAAAGTTATTATTATATAAATTCATAATATAACGACATTATATTATAGATTAAAAGCGATCAATATGGATCATTCAGATTAACACGTATACATCACTGATACATGGGTCGGACCATATTCACCACTTTTACCCTATTAAATTATGTCAATTATATGATTTATTAATATAGATTGTAGAAATTTAATAATACATTGATATATCCATAAAATATAGTTTGCATTTGAAAAAAAAAAACTTGAGGCCGATTAAAACTGCAAAGTATGGAAAAAATGAGTCCGCCGGTTAAGAAGGCCGAGCGGAAGGTCGAAAGATCTAAGGAAACAAACAAAAAAAGCGTAGCAGGGTGGTCCCTAGGAACATACCAGGGATGCCGCGCACAGGTAAAATCGTTCGAAGGTCTGTCAGGGGGTTGCTGCCGTTTCCTCTGGACCGAGGGGGGGATGCGGAAAAATAAATGCTTGTTTTGACCGTGGGTGATGGACGGACGGAGTCACCGGTCCCGGGGGTCTGCGTCCGTGGCGAATCAAGGGGCAAACAAGAATATAAATAGTGTAGAGAAAAAGGGGCCGTCTATGCGCTTATCCCGCGCGTACTGTAAGCCACCGTGTCCAAGCCCCGAGATCTTTTCTCGCGAACACTTTTCCTCGGAACTCTCTTAAATCTTCAGTTTTCTCTTCGACTCCCGAGGCCTCTTTTCCCAACGACCGGTCACGCCGCAGAGATGTGTCCAAATATTTTACCGTCTCCTCGCACCCGACATACCTGTGGCCTTTCGGCTGCTGCTGTGCATAGAGCGGCACGGGGCAAAACGGAGCAGTGACGATAGTTTCTATTTTTCATTTTACTACATAATAAAATTGAACAAAAAAACTCGTCATTATTTTTACTATTTTTTAATATTTTTCATCCGGAAATGTCCCGTATAACAGCACGGGGCAAAACGGACTCCGGGGTAAAACGGACCAGTGACAAGTTTTTATTTTTCACTTTACAACACCGTAAAATAAAAATAAAAATGCGGTCACTACTTAACTACATTTACCGATTTTATGCGGAAATCTCCCGCAGGGCAAAATGGACCAGTGACGATAGTTTTATTTTTCATTTTACTACATAGTAAAATTGAACAAAAAACCTCACGATTTTTACAATTTTTTATCTTTTTCATGCGGGAATGTCTCGCACAACAGCACGGGGCAAAACGGACTCCGGGGTTAAACGGACCAGTGACACGTTTTTATTTTTCACTTTACAACACCGTAAAATAAAAATAAAAATTTTGTCACTACTTTAATTACTTTTACCGATTTTATACAGAAATCTCCCGCATAAAAGCACGGGCCAAAACCAGTGACGATAGTTTTTATTTTTTATTTTACTACATGACAAAGAAAAAATCTCACTACTATTTAAAAAATGTTCACCGATCTTACGTGGGGCAAATGTGCCGCGTATAATTTGTAAAAAAGGTCCGTCTTGCCCCGCTCTTTCTTACATACGGTCGGTGCGCTGCACGGTCGCTTTCTCGACCGAAAAACGAGAAGGACTCTCGGCCGGGGTGGGTGACGACAACGAGAGAAACGAAGCGACGACCCGTGTAAGCCCGAGGTAATCCTCGAACGTGCATCCTCCACGGTGCACCGCAAGGCGCTGGAAGAAGCCAGGGGGAAACACCCCCTTGACTCTCGCCGCCTCTCTCCCGGACCCAACGCAAACCGAGATGAAATTTATTTCTCATCCGGATTTAAAAATGAAAATAAAAAACAAAAATAAAAAAAAAATCCTCAGCTGTACGATAGCGATCCATTTATCTCGTATCAGATGCGCGATTCCCGCGACCCGCATAGCACGACGTAATTGATAATCCGTTCCGCGGCACCGAGAGTGCGCAACCGCGAGAGATTAACCCTAATACGATTTCGCTCGGGACATAAATTTGGTCGGCATTGATATCGAGTTTAACGGGCCGATTAACAATTGTCACTTTGTCCGTTCGCCATCCCTCGAGGGGATTGAAAAGTGGGCTTTAAAAGTTGAAGATGGAGAGGGTTGAAGTTGCCAGCGAGTCGGGGATTACGGGGATCGTCGGTGAGGAATATTCGAGCTGAGAGACGAGTCGAGCAGGGATGACGGTCAAAAGCCTCGCGCCACTAAAAAGCATCGCCTCTTTCGTGGCCATTCGCGCGCCCCGGCCGTGCGCAAGTTCGTTGTGCGGATATTCCTTGCACCTCGTGCAACGAACGCTGTACGAGCTCGCCGAGCACAAACGCGGTCCATTAAAGGTCCCAGGGGGCGAGGGGCCCGGTCCCGATGAATGGATTACCCGCGGGGCAACGATTAGCCTCACGGACAATAACGAACGACATTCGTGCGGTTGAGGATGCTGCCTGCTGACGCCGCTCCGAGAATGGAAGGCATACAATGTAAGGCGAGAAACCCGCGGCGTTTCGCACCATATCCGCAGCGCGTTGCACCCGGTGCAGCGCCTTTTCAATGACGACGCTAATTTCCTCGAGTGCACGTCACGGAACGCCAAACCAGGATGTATGTTCCGCGCGTCCAACGAAACGATATTTATAGGCCCGGTTTGCTTTTATTGGATTATCCCGAGACGGAGACAAGACAACGGGATAATACCACCAAGCAAGTGAAATATATATGGGACAAAATTATTTATAATTTTTGTATTGGAAATTTATTGAATTGGGGGTTTTACTTATGAGCGATGTTTTTAAGTTATGAATTTACATATACTCGAAAATGTATACTTCAAAATGGATCCGAAGTATAATGTTTTTAGGTAAAAACACGCATATGATTTTCGATATTTTTTATTAATATTCCCTAAAGTTAAAAAAATGGATTCTTCGTACAATTTTTATAGTTGGAACTGGATGTTTTTAAAGTTATGCTCGTTTATATATACTTGAAAATGTGTACTTCAAAGTGTATCCGAAGTATAGCGTTTTTAGGTGAAAATATGCTGCACATATCACACATGATTTTCGATATTTTCTCGATAGTTTCACGGGTCGTCAAACAGGATGCATGTACGTGTTCAGCGCAACGATATTTATATTCCCGGTTTGTTTTATTGAATTATCCGGAGACGGAGACAAGACAACGGAAAAATACCGCCACGGAAGTGAAATATGTAGGACAAAATTATTTATAATTTTGTATTGGAAATGTATTGAATTGGGGGATTTTATTATGAACGATGTTTTTAAAGTTATGAATTTATATATACTTAAAAATGTGTACTTCAAAATGGATCCGAAGTATAATGTTTTTAGGTGAAAGCACACATATGATCTTCGATGTTTTTTATTTATATTCCCTAAAGTTAAAAAAAATGGATTCTTCGTACAATTTTTATAGTCGGAACTGCATTTTTTTTGCATCATGATCATCGATAGCATGAAAGTTTTTATCCGATTTTATTTTGCCGATAAAAGTAAATTAGACAAGCTCTTTTTTATTTTGCCTGAAATCGTCGGACGATGTTGCGGGATAACGGTTTTATGTTTCGTGGGTGCGATTTGTTCGGAGAATGGCGAGACTTTTCGGGACAATTTATCACGACGAAAGGGTTGAATCGAGCTCCGTCCGCAACGTCATCGTGGTCTCTGTTCGGTTTGTCATCGATTCCCAGAGGGGTGATCCATCGAGTGACAAATTTTTGCGCGTAGCGTGGTTCGAAGTGACAATACGCTGGGGTCGTTCAATGAAAAAAAGCTTCACGGTACTATGGCGTGCATGCAAGAGGAGTTCGGCATGAAAAGAGTCTCTTGGAGTCGCTCGATTGTATTTCCTGCGGCTTCCAACCGTCCGCTTTTACAACACCAGAAACCGTCGAGAAGTTTTTCAAAACAATTCAAATTGTTTCGATGTTTTTCGAGGCAATTCAATAGTTTCGATGTTTTTCGAGGCAATTCAATTGTTTCGATAGTTTTCCGTACCTTTCGCCATCGACTCTGCATATTTTCGCGAACAAGCCAAGAACCGGGAATATCCAATATCGAAGCGAAGTACGCTAAGCGGTTTGCGGTGAAAAGTATATAAGGACAGCGGCGGCGTATCGCGTGTCTATCTGTCTCCGTGTAAATCGCAGAAACGCGAGCCAAGTAAAATCCTCCACACAAGAGTCAAGAAGCAACATAGAAACGAATAAGAGAGAAAGATAAAAGATCCCGAGTAGTCGTATTATACGAGGAGTATAAAGAAAAGGAAGAATGGCGCGGACGGCGGAGGGAATATGGCTGTGCTCCGATCCCGATGGGGCGCCGTCTTCGCACAGCGGGACGTCGAACCAATGCCCCTCCCAAATTTTACATCTATTTACAAATATTTTGGCGTTCATCCCGTCGTCTCGGTCCGACGATCGGTCGAGGCATCGTCCCGAATATTATTCAGTGTAGTTTCCAAATATAGATGTATAATAATAATAATTAATATTATATTATTATATCATTAAAACTACCAATTACCAGAATGATCGATTATAAAAATTATCAATTACTAGAATTACTAATTTTTTGAATTACCTAATGGTATTATTATTATTATTATTGTTATTGAATAAGAGAGAAATAATTTATTCCTTTTCGGAGTTTGCGAGAAATTTGAAGACGCTCTTTCAGCGAAAAGTCAAGAATCCGTGTTTGTTGTTCGGAGGGGCGATCTTAGTGAAAATCCATTTCGAGTGAAAAATGGCCGGGTCGGTAATCCATTAAGGATGAATAGAAGAAGTGAAGAGAAGAGGAACAACCCTCCGCCTCCCCTACTTCATCGTTCTCTTCTTCTTCCAGATCTTTCTCGCATGTAGTTCATCCTTCCCTCTTTTTTTCTACAGCTGCTATCCGCTGCTATAACCGCCCGGCTTCCCGGCTCTCGGTTGCTCGTCGGACATGAAAGGAAAGGCCGAAATACACGAGCTCCAGGTGAAGCGGCGAAGCCGCGAGCTGCTTTGTACAAGAATATCCGAGGCGCCATTGCCGGGATGCTGCGTAGTCTCGTAGACCTTCCGCAGACCTATACAGGCACCTCTCATTCCCATACGGAATAACCCAGTAAAAAAGATTTAACAAATTTAACATTTCATTCCTCTTCACAAACAACCACAATTCTTTCATGTTAAGTTTTAATTTTTACTCTTTAAATCGACAAATCGCTTTGTCAAATATAAAGAAAAATGTAGAATTAACGAGACCAATATTGTAGATTTTTGGGAGCGAGAAATGTATGCTGAACTGAAAGAAAACCGCTTGCGCGCTACCGAAGAAAAAAAATATATTTGTTTCAATTCTACTTTCAATTCTTACAATTGCATGTGATATTGAAACACCGACGGCAAAACTGTCAAGGTGACATGTTATCGTTTCAATCCGGTATGAAATTGTACAAATTCAGAGTGGAATTGAAATAACTTTTTCATTTCTTTGGCAGGCCGCAAGCAAATTTTACTTGAATCATTGATATGTTTTTTTTTTCAGTGTAAATATGCAAATGTTTTTTCAACCAATACTGCATACTCGTAAACCCCGATCTTATCGTCTTCCATAGTCACCCTCGGGTTCTTCTTTTCCCTCCGGAAAAACTCCCATCTCACGATCCGGACCATCGGAAAAAAAAAATCGTTAAAAAAATTTCGCTCCGAAACGGAAGAAAAAGAAAAGAATTGCAACATTTTAACAACCCACGAATTAACGTGCATTATATGTTATTATATTGTAGATCTTATCGCGATTTATGAGTTAACGAGAAGCTCGTTGACTCATCGGACACCTCGATAAAAGGACGCATCTACACATGCATACACACACACATATACATATATACATATAGTGTTATATTCATGAGCCCGGCCCCGAAGGGATGACGCGCTTTAGTACGTGGGAATGGCATTTTATTCGTGTGCACCGTTGCGATGCTATATGTGCCCGAGCCGCGGTTACAGGAGAGCCTCCTCGCTCGCCTCATCATCATCCTTCGGAATCGGTCTCTCTGCGCGTCTTTTTATCTCCTCTCTTTTACCAACCCGAGAAGAGATATAAAGTCGGGCTTCTCTCTTTTCGTGCCGCCTCGACTCGCTCCGAACCCTCTTTCTTCCTTCTTCAACCATAAAACCACGGCTAATTACAACGTGTCAATCATACACGTACCGCGACGCCTACTCCACCACGATGTATAACCATGCATTACGATGGTACGTGCCTCTCTCCGTACTTCTCTCCGCGCACCGCTATATCTTATTATTCGCTCACGCGGGATATCGACGGTACGATATACGCGTTTGTATGGATATATCATATATGTATATATGATACCTGCATGGTTTATTTCTATACTTCCTCCTTTGCCATCGATACCATCGGGCATTCGAGAATAATCATTGATTATTTTACGTCGTATATTCTGAACCCTGCAACGACGATAAAAGTACCGTGAATCGAAGGAAAAATAAAATAAGAAATTCTCGAGACAGCCATTTCTCTTTCGTGAAAAGTTTATTGGAGCTGTAGAAGAATGAATATAGTATAACAGTAAACAGGAATCTAAGAAACGATAGTATGAGCCAAAGAAGTAAATTTGCCATTTCGATCCATAGATCTTTATTTTACGTCAGTGATTTAGCCTTTCTGAAACGTTTATTGAATCTATCTAAAAATTCATTTTGTGATGAACAATTAATGTTCCGTGCATTGCAAACATTGGAACGACTTCATTTTTAATAATATGCTTTAATTTTACTATAACGGAACTTTAATTTTTATAATTTACTTTGATTTCAATTAAAAAGAATATTAATTTTTCACAGCGATCGTGCATTAAATCGAAAATTTTCTTTAACCGTCGTATTTTTCATAACTTAAGAAATTATCCAAAAGTGAATTTCAACCGCCATTTTCAATCGCAGATCTTCGGCTCGCCTTCGTATCTCTCGCTGAGATCGAGGGTGAGAGGGTCGCCGAGATATTCCGTAAAATTGTAATATTGAAGAAAAGACAGCCTCTGAAGAGAACACAGCCAGTGCGAGACAGCGTGCGCTTCGATGTTGAATAAAAAAACAAAATAAAAAAATAAAAAAAAATATAAAAAAAATGAAGGATAGAAATTGGTAGAAGGTGGGCCCGATGAGGTACGCGCGAGAGGGTTGGGTTAACCCACGGTCCATACACGCCGCTTGCGAGATGGAAGATGGTGAAGAAGGAGAATGGGGCCCAGCATCCGGGCGCGTAGACGGCGGGGCTCCGCCCCCGCCGCGGCTCGTTCACCGGCGATCATATACCTTTCTCTCTATCTCGCTTTCCTTCCTCTTCGTCCTTCCGACGAACC
>JAPYZD010001344.1:0-30108 GCA_030522725.1 Ichneumoninae sp. B BG-2022a
ATTTCATGACTCTTGTCTCATGATCTCCGTCATTCGGCGCTTGCCTATAGTGAACAACTGTCAACTCTAGCAAGCACGTGCGTATCCCGCGCAATCCCGTTTCCCACTACAGACTCCGGAGAACCCACAGAACTCCAGTAGCTCTCTCTCTTTCTCTCTCTCTCTCTCTCTCTCTCTCTCTCTCTCTCTCTCTCTTTCTCTCTCCTCTGAGACTCAAGGAGACTCGATATCTCTGCTTCCACTCTCTCGTTTCCTCTCGTGTGCCGCCACCACCGAACGGGCTGACTTGGACGCAACGAGCGCTTTACATATAAACTCTCGAGACACGGTCACGGATTATTTAGCGATGTACGCTCGTCGCTCTAGATGGGCGAGGGTGCCGACTCCGTACTGCTTCGACCATCGTCACCGTCGCGGACTACGTCTCCAACTTCGGACGAGAACGCAATCGTTTCCCGCCTACGCGACTTCACTCTGACACACTTTACTGGAGAAAGAAGAACGTCGCGCACGAGAATACTCGTGCGAATTATTCGTGGGAAACCCATTTCCAAAAATGATTTTACTTGTCGAGGATAAATAGACACAGGATGTACGATACTTCAATGTCAACAGCGAGATCCAAATAAATGCCCAGAATTATGACATTGTACTGGTATGTCGGAGAATATACAGAGAGTAACTGTACTGAGAAAAAGTGAGAGTGTCACGTTTGAAAAATAAAGTTATGATGTAAGCGAGTATCGTAATAATCAAGAATACGTCGTAAGCGAGTAACAGCGGCGGCTGGACTGAGCGGCGGACTGTGCTTTAAAAGAAATCGCGACGATATCATACAAAGAAACATCGAGCAAACATTTTCCTTCTGAAATATCGGGGCCGCAGTGTACGATTTTTTTTTTTTCATCGGAAGATGTTTGCTCTAACATCGATCTACCACGGCAGACGCAGGAGACCTGGTCTGCTGGACAAGTTAACTGCTCGCTCCGGCGAACCTCGACGAAGTGGGACACATGTGTTTAAACACTCGTTCGGTCATTCCGGCTATGACGGAAAGTATGTATACAGCGTTTCGCTTCACCCTTCTGAAATGAACTTTGTTATCCTTGACTCTGGTTAGAACTCTGCACTACCAAATTGCCAAGCGAATTTATAAAAATATATTTCTCATAATTCGCGTGATTTTTCCGAGCTTCACCGATCCGGCGGCCCTTACCGCTAATGCCGATTCTTGAGGGATCTATGAGATCATTCGATACATAACGGTTGCGTAACAAGTGTGTGCACTTTAACTGTCGGCATCGTTATTGCTGCCTACTCCAAGTACGTGTAATAGCTTTACGGCCCACATATCTCTGAGAGTTACCGTAAATCGTCACATGCTTGGATAATCGATGGCCGCTATTATTAATCGAATCTAAATTATGAGTTATTATCGTAGACCGATTGGCTTTGGTAAAGCGGAAGACTCCATAAAAATTCGGAACGTTGATCACTCGAGGCGGGCGACTATTTGCCACTTCGAATCGGGTCGGTTGAGAGAAGCACGATAAGCGAGAGGAATCGGGTCACGGCGCTGACCCTTTACGAAACTTTGGGCTCATTGAGTCTCGAATCCCGCAATCGTTTAAGTATCAAGCCAGACAACCATATATTTTTTCGTCTTTGATTACGACATATGGTCCAAGCCCTAGCGCAGGGTCGTGCGCGAGTCTGCTATAAGAACCGCACGAGAGCAACTCTATTATCCGTCGAGCGAGGCAAGTCGGTTAACGTACGAATATAATAACGTAACGCAAGAGCCCGCGGGAGCTCGGCTCGGCTTATCGGCGATCTCGTCTGCACGGTCAGCACGAATGCGTCAAGGTGCGAGAGTAGGTCGCTGATAAATAGAACGTACTTAAACTTTCAGTCGCGCGTTTTCAATGCATTCGCAGGCTCTCGGTATAATTTACGGAATCCGTTTGTACTCACCTTCGTTGAAAATGCATCTTCGCACTCGGTACAAAAGAGACTTTCCTCTTTTTCGTGTAGCAGCATGTGTGACTTCAGACTGGCCATTCTTGCGAATCTTCTGCCGCATTCGGGACATTTCGGTTCTCCGGTGTTATGTGTCGCCATGTGAAGCGTGAAATTCGTCTGGAAGCATACCATTGTGTCTGGCTACTCAAGTGCATCACCAAGTAGTGGTATGCCTATGTGGAGAAAAAAAGCCGACGCAAGCGACCTGCTCTGTCGAAGCATGCACGATGTTCTTCAAACTCACAGGCACGTTGAACGATGCCGAACACTTTGGACACCTGTGCGGCTTCTCCTCTGCGTGATGCTCCATATGTTTCCTGTACAGCAACTGTCGCGTAAATTCTTGGCCGCAAATCTCGCATCGCATGTTGTTAGCCATCTGCATATAAATCGATTAATTAATTTAACATCTATTGCCGCCCATTCACACGTTGGAACGAGATTGTGACTTACATTAGAGGTCAGCGAAGTGACATCTTTTCGAGGTCTTCCAGGATTTCTTTTGACAGGAATATTGTTAACAGATTCAATGCTGCTGGTTGCAAAACTTTCGCCTTTCTCACTGGCACCTGATGAACCGTTATCAAGCTGATTAGTGGCTCCTTTTATGTGAGTGTTCACATTCTCTCTCACTATAATTGATACAGTCTCGTTGCTCTCGGATGGAAGTAAAGTTGTTTGCTGGATACTCGCAGTGGTAAAATTCTCCAAACTGATTTGAAATACAGGCTGAAAAAAAAATGAATTTTCTCCAAAGACTCTGGAGCACTGAAGTATCCGAAAAGCAATTGCAATCTACGTACCGAATTAACGAGAGGTGTTACGTTATTTATTTTAGTCGCTGGTCTAACAACTGTATCGCTTTGTTGGAAAAATGCCACCGGTGTAGTCATTAACTCGATGACTCCATCTCCGTTTCCTGAATGTAAGCCCGTCCAGTGATTCTGGCAATTCTCCGGTACATGCTTCGGGAGAAGCAGGCAAGCGTTGGCGGTACATACGTTTCTACCTGTCACAGCCAGCAGCGTTCGTCCGTCATCAGAAATAACAAAACCCAGCGGCATGGTATCAACGCCAAGAGGGACCGGCTCCGAAAGTTGAGCTTCTTCGGTCAACATTTTTTTTTCCGATTATTCTGATGCTATAAAGAAAGTTATTATTAGCCCAGCGAGATTAGTCACTTAAACATACAAAATAAAAAAGTTTGTACTTTAAATATCAAATTTATCATCTAGATCCCAAGTGTCGTGTTTTTCTTGCAATTTAAATGCCTTGAATGAATAAAAGACATCGTTAATTGACGGAAATATATTTTTTGGTCAAGTTAACCTACACATGACAATGCGACAGTTCTTGTTTTTACCATTTCAAGAGAGTACAAGACCTCTAGAAACTTTATCAATTAGATTATAATAAATAGATGGAACAAAGACCGACTCACCCTGTTAAGGACACCCACAACCTGTTAATAACTCATACAACACATTATCACGGCTTTACCTATCGAATGATACAATACACCAGGAGGACATTTGCAGTTCCCGTAAATCAAAGGGGGGGGTTGGATAACACAGAACGAGAGAGGGTGCTGCGCTGGTGCAAATGTCGGAGAGAGAAGCTAGAGTTACGCGGATACGATTTTTGAACGTGACCCTGTCGCCCTGTCAAGTAATATTGGAGAATAAAATTTGACCACTCAGATACATGAGAAGGAGAACAAAAAGAATTGGCAGTCGAAGGAAAAATGGCATACGCTCTACACGGTGCTCCGCAAATCTTTCGCCGTGCGAACGACGGGAGGAGAATCTCCTTTGTTTTTTTGGGTATGCAGCCGGCCGATCGACAAAGACTGGGCCAGTTAGTCGAGGTAAGTGTTTTTATTATTTACAATAAAATAATCGTGCCGTAGAACGTGCACACGTGCAAACCTGTCACAGGTTAAGGTTACCTTGGCACTGCCACTGTTCCTTGTAGTATCTTTTAGGTAATTTGCGGGTGTGGAATGTTTCAATTGTACTGTTTTAAATCCCTTTTCCTGTCCTTTCATACATTAAAATAAAAGTTTTATGAAAATTACAACACCCTGTGTATTTATTGTGTCACCTGTCCATAGCATATAATGATACTCTGATAACGGTCAATGTATCATTCAAGAGTACATTGCTCATTATGTGCAACGCTTCATTGGCGTCCATACAGTTGACTCAGGACGGCAAGATATTCGGTTGTTATTAATATTTTGCCTTTCTGCTTATGGGCTTCGATAAATTCTATGGGTAAATCATCAATCTCGAATGATTGACGTCGGGGCACTTCCATCTCGATGTGGTATCCTAGCGTTGCATTGCAATTAAGCGACAGTGGTAGTTTATGTTCTTCCTTCAATTTGTCGACCAAAGTCTGCATGTGGTCGACTAATTTGCAATAGACCGGTGAGGCGATATCTAGCATATCATTGACACCGGCACATATGGCAAAACAGCGTTCCATATTTGCAGATGAGTATCCCAATACCGATCTGGCATCCGTGTATACGACGCTCAGGATTTTTGCTTTGATCAGCTGGTACTGTGGATCTTCGAGATTCTGGGCAACAAGCGCATACAATTTTATACTTAAATCTTATTGCAGACACGAGAGCACTTACGACATGGAATTACCTCACGAACTTTTTAAAGAAAGGTCCCTGACCAGTTGTCATAATAGATTGAAACTCGGGCATTACGTCGATGACATTTTTCAAAAGGAGTATGTAATTGAGATTCTTCTCAGCAGCTTCGACATTGTCGTCTTGGCAAGTCAGGATCGCGATGTTCAATAATCGGCCAGCTCCATTCAGTCGTTTTATCACTGGCTAAAAAATGAAGAATATTTGTTATAATTGGGTGATAATTAATGGAATGATCATAAATGATGTAGACGTAATCGAAAACCTGGATGATCGAATGCAACGATCGGTTCGCCACCAACTCGGCGACGCACGCCTGTCGATTCTTTATCAGATCCAAATTGCACACTCCGTCAGAGAACATAGAAGTATATGGAAGCGTAGGTCCCTTCTTCTTCTTCTTCCTCCTCTTTCTATCGGTTTTATGCCATTTGGCCGCTTGGCCAAGTTCCGTTGCGTCGTTCCGTCTAATTTCACTTCTTTCCTTGGTGATAGCAGCTTGCGGCGCTCCATGTTGTGGCGTTGCAGCACCCGTTGCAACCCAGTTGCAAACTGCTAGGCGTGGCTGTCCAGTCTAGCACGCGAGCCAGTCGACCACCGTTGCTCCCGGGTACGACAGTGAGTACAACATTTTTTTAAGGTAGTTTGGTGGTGAAGCGTCGAAGTCAAAATAATTACTTCAAATTTTTTGGACTTATTCACATGGTGATAAAAAAAATAGAATAAGGCGTCACAAAGCTTGAGGACGATGTAAAAAGACCATTAGTGATTGCTTTTTTCGTCGTATCACATTATTTTGCATGAAATAGATTAAAATAAGGTCCGTATTAGTGCGTTATCTGACTAGTTTTCAATTGCTGCCAATTCCTGAACGCTCAACTTCAGAGATTATTTCAATTTAGTTATTGCGTTATATGATAACATACTCGAGTTCATTAATTTCCAATTAACATTTTCGGCGGGAAAGTCAAAATTGAATTTCCAATTTCACTTCAGTTTTTTTTATTAACATTTTTTTTATGCGCCAAATCCACGTGCGAGTCGTAAAAACAATCGCTCGAGCAGCGACAGACGAACTTTAATAATTAATTTGTAAAAAACTATACGTTAGATCGTGTTCAGCTTCAAGGATAAGCTTCATTATAGTGTCCTCTTTCCACCGAAATATTTTGTTTAGACATTTCTGGGAAAGGATTTTTCGCAAACTAGTGTTATTCATAAGAAAACATCTCGTTTCCTATAAGACCCGTGTTAAAACCACCCAACTTCGAAATTAAATATCTCTAGAACGGTACGGTCAATTATCTTTTTTCCTGGGCTCAATCGATTCAGAAGAGTTCGATCTCTCGAAATCTTTCGAAATTGAAAATAAAATAAAATACTTCTTGCAAAAGGACTTCACCGCCGAACTACCTTAAATTACTGTATATATAGTACTATAATTAGTAATGAAATTTAATATTTTTGTCCACAGCTGGAAGGCGTATACATTCGAGGAGGAGAGAACTATGATTACGTATTTTCTTGAAAACGACAGAGCCAAGACAATTTATTCGATACAACCGTACGAGAAGATGTCGCGCGACGGAGTGAGCATTTTCTTTTTTTTAAATATTAAACCATAATTTAGGCAAATTGTTTAATTTTATTTATTTATTTGTGATCTTTTATTTACAGTTGATAATCGACCGTGAGCCACCGGCGTTGGCCTCAAAAATCCGAAGGATTCTGTCGGGCCCTCGAGCCCTAAAAAGAAAATTCGGTCTTACCAACCTCGAAGTCCTAAGACTCGTGAAGGGGCCAGATATGGAATAAGGTGTATTATATTTGATTAAAGAAATCGCGTCCCGCGAATACGTGTTTCATTCTCGCCTTTTCATTCTTTTGAAAGACTCACCCGACTCACCATACATTGGTATAACGTTGACTGTTCGATTACTCATTCCAAATCCTACAGCTCGACCCCTTCCAAACATGAACAACGTTCATGTTTTGTTGTGTTTATCTACTAGTAACAAAGAAACAATACTCGCAATCACTTTCCGTTCATTGTAGTGGAGCGAGTAATGAACAGCAGTGCCGGAACGGCACTCCGGTAGGAAAGGGGGGAGGGGGGAGATCCTTCAGTTACGGAAAGATGGAAGTTCATCTATTCCTCATATAATCAACTCATAGATATTCGTCAACTTCTCATAATTGTAATATTTATTTACAAATCCAATATTGCCGACCATCATTACACAACTTCTTAATAACAGGCTCAAGCTGCAATGAATAAATAATACGATCACAATACTATTACAATTAGAAATAAATAGTCTATTACCGTTGTTCAACCGGTTTCCGATCGGTGCTGTGTGCCGGTACTAAGCCAGATTAACGTGATTGGCAACGGCTCATTAACAAAAAGGAATACATGTGGGGAAACTCGTATTTACAATTATCACCACGAAGGGTATTTAATCGTCGTCTCTTTTATCTTCGATTTTGTCACACGACGTAGCTAATTTGGCAAGACGAAGGATATATATATATATGCATAATCGATCGATATATGCAAAGAACATAATATTATACATAAATATATATGTTCTTTTTTCTATTAACGATGCAACGATGCATACAAACTCGCGAGTGTACTGCGCTGCGGCGATAGAGCAGCAAAACGTTTATTCGGCGAAAAGTCTTAAGTCCGCTCGATGATATATGGAAGAGTGACTATGTACATTGGTCTCGTGAGAAACAACTTGGATAATGCCAATGGTGTTGAGAAAATTTTTATGATTTTGTCTTGAAAATATTTCCACTATATTGTTATTCAAAGGTTGTAGGGTTTTTTAAAAATTACATACCTGGAAATACGACATAATTAACGCATACATCGCAATCGATCGTGCCTTCAACGACGATCCAAACTCCCTTAATCTTATGCTAAATTATAGTTTAACAGCAGCCTCCGTGCGGACGATAATACCAGTCGAGTGTCTATGGGCAAACTAATCTTGCTAAAGTTATCGAGATAACTTACTTATGAAGGTGCGATCGATAAAAAATGTATCACATCGTGTATATTTTCACCGGTGAAAATACAACAATAACAGATCGTTTTGTATCTCAGCTAAACATTATAGGTGCCCTTATTATCTTCGGTTTTTATGATACAAAGCGCCAGAGCATCGACGTTTTACTTACAAATTCAATATAAGATACATATACGTTGATATAACTATGTACAATTTATCATTTCACCTACGCTCTCTGCATTAAAACTATACTACATTGTATTTTCTCAAGAAATACATGTAAAATTATTATTGAAATATAGGTTTAAAATTAGACAGAAGTGACAATACAAAACTAGGGATTTTACTCACAGAGTGCGTAATGCGTTAAATTGATATCGCAGGTAAAAAATAAAAAAAACAATAATTGCACAATCACAATTCACAAGTATGATGTGTTTAGTATATAATTGACATGTCATATATATACCGAATGGAGAAAAAATCTGTTGTCGATCATGCCCGTAAATAAATTTTATCTCTACGCTGCTGTCGTTGTCATCGTATCAAATGAGCCTCTCTACTAGGTTCTACATATTTTTTCTACAATATGTAAAATTCTTCAATAATTTCCTCAACTTTTAACGAAATAATCAGGCAACGATTCTCTTCGATCCAGATAGACGCTTCCATTGATAAAATCACAATATGATTTCTCTGAACAGTCCAACCGATGAGTAAACGGAATTCTCCATCACGTGGACCTATTGCACTACATGATAATTACAGGCTTTCGCTATCACCCACCGACAGTCGAGCTCTAGTAGAGGCTTTATACGTCACTAATTGACATGTGTATTTTGACGTTACTATTTTACTGGGAAGGACAGGCGTTAGAATACATACGGTTGATATTCTGTTTGATATGGACCAATTTCGCGAAAGTATAGTTTCGATTATGTCGTGAAAGAAAGTTGAGTTGCTCGAGAATAGTTGAGAATAGGGCAGTTCAGGAGGGACATTATTATACGTGACTCTCTAGCGGTACTTTGAAGACCTTTGAAGCGAGATTTGCATCCGGCAGGGATTGCGGTCTGGCATTCGTTACGTTGAATACGACATTACTAGGCCCGCGAAAGCTTACTTGAATGAGAAAACTCGTGTCCGTAACGTTGACACGATTGCTGCTCAGATCTGGTGAGCTCGTTCGAAGTTGACTCTTGTTCGGTTTTGGATCGTTCTTGATGACTCTTTCGGTCTCCGACTGGAGTTTATTATCAAGCCAATGGACCTTGTCAAAGTCCTTGGTACCGCCGACCGTATGTCTTCGTTTTATCGACCGTTCGGGCATTCCATTTTTCCTCTTTAATTTCGTAGCACTTTCCTTACGAACGGACTGTCGTCTCTTGCTGATATTGCATTCAGTTTTCTCTGTTTTCGTCAGAGATTCTGATCGCTTAAGCTTCGTATTCGGAGATTCGGATCTATCCGAGTTTTTGTTCAAGCTCTCCGATCGTTTGAGTTTCCCGTTGCTCGGCGACGCCAGTCTATCCGGATGTTTGTTCAAGCTTTCGGACCTCTTCAGCTTCGATGAAGCAATCTCGCTACGCTTATTTAGAGATTCCGATCTCTTCAATCTTGATCGGGATTCCACATTCGCCTGACTCAGACTCTCGAATTTTTCCAATTTGTTCGTGTACGATGGATCACAAGCATTTCCCGCATTTTCATGCAATTCTTCCTGATTATCGTTTTCACGGCTGATAGCTACTTTACTCCCTGCATCCTCTTGAGGGGTATTAATAATCTCATAATGTTTTGACTTGGTAACACAAGGAGCACGAATTTTTCCATCGCCCTTCGGGCTCTCGTCTTTCTCCGTTGCATCGAGAATTCGGCTACCCTCTCCGTAAGAATCTGTAACGGCTTCCGAAGTTATCTTACCGGCGTGCCGATCATTGTCCGGTGTTATTGACTCATCTTTCCTTCTTTCCGAAGACATGACAACACTGCAATTTGTACGATTCTCCGGTGGGCCCTGTCGAACGATGCGATATATATACTTACAGTTGTATTATGGAAAGTTATTTCGCATACTTACGTTTGTTGGGCGTATAAGTCGGCTATTGTCAGCCGCCGGTGATTTGTGAAGGCTTGGATCTCGATAGACCTCAACGGGACGCTGTGGCTCGTCCCGATCGATCACCGATCGGAACTTTTCTTCTCCTCGATCATTATCGGACATGGACGTGCGTTCACATTCCGCAGACGTCATTAACAGATTCGATGGATTCACGAGAGATTTCCATTTGCGGTCAAACGTCGACGTGAGACTGGTCAAGAGATCGCTACCTGTAATCAAATATAATAATTTTAGTCGTTACAAGTGTAATCTGATAAAAGACACTAAAAGCGTTGATCGATCCGTCGGCCGGATTGTGATAGCGTTGAGCGTAACGAATGTATAACACAATATAAAAATCCAACGCTCGCGTGCCATTGAAATATGACCAAGAAGAATAGATGCACATTGAGTAATAGACGGCATTATAGCATCTAGAAATATTATCGTGTATGCGAGGGCATTCCTGAAATAATACAGAGTTTATTGCAACGATAATAAATCATCTCCGCAGGTAAACATCAGAGAGCTCTTGACAACTATACGCAACAGTAATGTGTAAAGCGACGTATGAAAAAGCGGATGGTGAGGGTCGTGGCGATCACTTGCACTGTATCGCCGCTAATTCCACTGCCTGCTCTCTCTCTCTCTCGCTCTTCCTCTCTCCCGCAGAATGCTGAACTCGATTGCCGTACGTAAAGGGTTTTGTATTTCTGTGATTTACGTGCTGCATGACCGTGATTAAAAATATATATGCTAATAAAACGGCTGCTGCATAACCAGTGGAAGCCGACGACATTGATAGCTCGAGCGTCTCCTAGATGAAAAATAAATTAACGATGGAGCTGTGGATGTTGACAAACGGACACAAAAAACAACTATTTAGTTAATCACTAAAACAACAATGATAATGGAAACGAAGATTGGGATGAGAGCTGCGTGGGTAGTGGGCGATAGGTCGAGAGGCGGCGGCTACTGTCAGGATGTACAGGATAATAAAAACAGAAAACTTTTGAAGCCATTCTGGTGAGCCAGCGGTGAGAGCTCAGCATCGGACACACCGAAGAATAATCATCTCGATGGTCCGATTTTACCTCTGAGGAATTTGTTTAAACTCTTGGAGGACGGCCCGGTCCCTGACTCTGGCAGTCCATGCTCGAGGAGCTGTGACGCTGGTGATGCTCGCGCTGATGAGGATGATGCTGCTGAAGAAGAAGAGGTGGAGCCGATTCGGGGTTGGGGAGATGATTGTGGAGCCGGTGTCTTCGTGGAGGCGCAACTGGCACCTGCAGGACCGTGTAGATGGGACGATATGTAGCACCAAAAACCCGGGCTTGCTGTGTGCCTATACGCGTCAATGTATCGCATCGTCAATCGAACCCGTCACAAGTACTGAACATGCGAGAGCCAACGCGCTGCGTTTTTTAAATTCATTTTAATTCTCTCTCTCTCTCTCTCTCTCTCTCTCTCTCTCTCTCTCTCTCACTCTCTCTCTCTCTCACTCTCTCTCCGCCCCGTCCCCCCTCTCTCACACCCTATTTTCTCGCTGCTTTGCGCGTGGACGGCCTTGCCTTTCGATAGCTTAATTTATCGAAATTTCTGAATGCCCTTGAGACCGTCCTTGCACAAAGTCAGAAAGCAACGCAGGCAGGCAGGCAGGCAAGCAGGCAGGCAAGCTGACAGACAGGCAGAATCGAGCAGCAGCACTAGCAACGGTAGTCAGAAAAACGAAGGCAGCATACAGTCGAAGAGTTAGGCTTACTGGAGTGATCATCGTGCACAAAGCGATTGATAATTAATTCATCGAGCTTTTACGATAAACCCATTAACGTTGTACTAGTAATAGAATTCCAAAAATGTGTAAACAACTGTGAAAGCTGTGTCGAAACAATGTATTGTACGATACACTTGAGCCGATACCAAATCTAGTATATCTTTAGTGATGTTCATCGCTAGACCTCCATGACTCGTGCACGTGACGTTCGATCGTTGTGTATCAATTTATTTCAATAAAGCGTCAGGCCTCAGTATAATTAAAGTTACCAAATATTAAGATTAAAATAAAAATGAGCCTATTACGAATATAGGTGTTGTGACAATGCTCGAAGGTTCTTTGACAAGAGATGGAAGAACAAGAAAAATAAGAAGAAGAAGAAGAAGAAGAAGAAGAAGAAGAAGAAGAAGAAGAAGAAGAAGAAGAAGAAGAAGAAGAAGAAGAAGATGCTGAAGAGGGGCAAAGTACCTAGCAAGTTTTCGGTTAATAGTGAGAATCTTCTGAGTCCAGTGTAGAAAACAAGATCCAGCTACGCTCAGCCGAGCGTCAGAAGCGAATTATAGAGAGAAAAATAACACAGAGAGAATAAATAGGTACATACAAAGAGACACGCGTAACGTTGTCATTGATTTGTTGAAGTGGGTAAGGAACTTAGTAGAGAATTGTTAAGTGTGGTTTATGGGTGTTTAAAAATATAAATAAATACTACATGGGACACATATACCACATTATGTAATAAAGGTCATTCTGAATTCGCTCCGACGAAATCTCCTTGGACCAATCGATTTTACAGTCGATTTGTTATTAGATCTATTATTATGAGATGTCTCAGGAAATACGTTGACAAATATCACACTCACAAGCACGTAGGGTAAACCGGTTAAACGGGCCCTGTCATCAGTTGTTTATATTTCATTAATAACCATTGTATAGAAAACCCGAAGGCATTCGTAGATTTTTAGACACGTAGGCGAATGACATTGCTTGTGAATAGTATTTAGAAAGACGAGGAAATAAGTCGTAAATACATACCATCGTCGGAGATGTCACCGGGTATGCCGCGTGCATGCTGAGAAGGTGAGGGTGATGAATGAGATTGGGCGTGAACGTCGTGCAAAGAGTCCAAACTGCCGTATCTCGTCGATGCTAGACAAACGGATTCGAGTGAAGGCTGAAACAATAAAGACCATTAGGAATGGATAATATGCGTGAATATTTATTGTGGATAAACAATAAAACTAATAGCATCTATTATTTATTTTAGAAAATTGTCAATTGCTTTGTATATTTATTCCATCTGAGGGGGAGCGGGAGAGGGAATTGAATATTTCAAGTACTCCTAGGGATCCCATTCTAGACCCTGATAACTATTCCCCTATTGTACTATTTTGTTGCGCTTCGGTAAGTTGCGTACAATAATGCGGGGCATAAAAGCACTGTGCACTGTCGTCGTGTACGGAAAAAAAAAAAAAAAAAAAAAAAATTCAACCGGAAATGACGTAGTTCTGGTATGAAATTACTCCCGGTCGAAGAATAGTGCTTTCAAACCGGAAGTGTCGTATTTCTCGTAATCTCCGGAAATATAAATTTCTGATGTCTAAATTTTAAATTCCATAGCAAAGACATAATAGGAAGGAGCAATATAGCGAGGATAAGATTTTTTAGACCGTATCTAGACGATTCGTACCTCTTTATCGGTCTTGAACTTTTTAATAACGCCATTATTAATTTTCTCCCCGAGTATGCAATTGAGCTGACTTGTGGCTTCAGCCTTTTGCCTCGCGGTCGGTTGCTGCTGCACGGCTATCGACAAGGGGGTAATCCGGGTAGTTGATCTCGATCTCGGCTGTCGGGAAGCTGTTTCGGTGCTCGGGTGGTCGATCAATCTATCAGTTGGATTGGAAAGCCTTTCCGAGAGGAAAGGCGACATGACCGGTGGATCCCCGATTCCATCGAGAATATCGTCATTCTCCATCTCTCGTTTGGCCAATTGCCACTCCATCTCGATCCGCTTTTTCTCTTCCTCCCGTTTCTCAGACTCTCGCCTTTGCCGATGCTGATCCCGCTGCAACATCGCTTTTGTTTCTTGCTCGAATCTTCGTATTCTCTCTTGCGTAGTTGCGCTCAGTCCCGCATACGTTCTTATCGCGACTTCGTCGTTGCTCTGCTTTGTGCCGTTGGATGTGTGGGATATCGTCGAGATTGTATCGAGACTGCTCGGTTCGATGTCGCACGACAGCCACGACGATTCCAGGCCGGATGGAGCATTCGACAGTTGTACTTGCTCTTGACCCTGCGGACTTGATGAATATTTCGACCGATTGGATGGTGTTCCGTTCATGGGACTTGCACCATTCGCGTTGCTCACGGGTAACGATCGTTCCGATCTATCCGGTGGATTACTCGTTTGGCTCTTATTCTCATGCATCAAAACTATTTCACTGACTGAGCACTGCCGCTCATTCAATGCCATACTCGCTCGGATCGACGCCAGAGCTTCAGCCTCTTGTCTAGCCTTGGCCTGCGTAACGATTTAACACCACGATTAGATAGAAACAAAAATTCACTGAGTAAAAAAATAATTTGCCATACCTTTTCGTCATCGTGATCCCCAACTTCGTGTTCATCCTGTCCCTTTCGTCGTCTCTGTATCTTTCTGTTAGCTGCGGATATGATTGAGGATACAATGTCCCTAGCCGAGACCATTTCACGCATGCCTGTTACACGGGAAGAATAAAAAAAGAAAAGCAAGCAAAATAAATAAGAAAATGGTGGGATGATCGGTCACTATAAATAAAGGTACAATAATAATACTAATAATAACAATATGTAACAAATTTCAATATGAATGATCGAGAAGCCTTAGATCGGTTTCCTTTGGTAGTGAAAAATCAAAAGTAAGAAGCGCAGACACGCATATAAAAAACTCGTTACACGAGGTAAAGAAAATAAGATTAGAAAATAATAATTGAATAGCGAAGCATAGCCATGAAACTCCGTCGAGCGTGCTATGAGGCTTTGAAGCAGTACCTTCGACTTTCTGAATATTGTTGAGCAGGAGATTATGATTCGGGTTGGATTCGACCTCGCTACCGTCCGCAGGGAGGCTGAGGCTAACGCTTAATCTGCTCAAATCGTCCAAGTCTTCCTCGCAGAAGAACCAGTCGACCTATCGAAACAGAAAAATGCGTGTCAAGGATTCGTTGGGCTCTCTCTCTCTCTCTCTCTCCCCCTCTCTCTCTCACCATAGTGACTGTTGGAAGTATTGTTAAATCTCAAATAGAAGGTATTCGTACATTGTTTAATAAGCTCTCGACGATTCTGCACTGATGCGACATGTCAGTGACCATCGTGACCATGTTATCCCTGGAACCACTCGCTCTGACGAGAGTCGGTCCGAATACAATGGCGAGATTCTTCGCTTCCATCTTGTTGACCTCGCTGTGCTCGACGACTTTCTTTAAATGAAACATGAGATGTTTGAGGGTCTCAAAGTGATGCTCCGGAAGATCTCGCAGGAGCTTTCGTATCGTCGCCATTCGCCTCTGGGGATCCTCGATCTTGTCAGCATCGATGAACATAGGATATAAATCTGCTGTCAGCAACGAATCCGGAAGCTGACGGAAGAAGGACTTGAGTAACGAAGAAATCACATTAACGTCACTCCAACGTGGATCCTTCGAAAGTATATGAAATAAAAGTTGAAATTCCATTTTGCGAAATAAAGCTCCATTAGGCATGCGGAGATACGAGTTGCCGCATAGTTGAAGGTACCTGTAAGTTTATGTTCTCAAAGCCTTTGTTGACGCTTTCTGTAAGTTGTGAAATCGCCGCTGTATTACCGGGTACCCTGTAGATACCAATGCCTTCGAGACCTCTCGCTTCGACGATACTCGTACACATCTCGACTATAAGTGGTACAAATTCCGAGAAAGATGACTACGGGAGAAGATGATCGATTAGTGTCGATTGTACCCAAAGAAGAAAATCGAATGGTTACCGTGGCAGAGCGGAAATACGAAAATCCTCACCATCGGACAGAGCTCCAGAGGAACTTTGAATGTGGCACCCTCCGGTGGTAATTGAGTAGTCGGCGAGGATGGAGAACCGGCCTGGCCATGCATTTTTCTCAGTTGTTTCGCAACTCTGCCTTTCCACGTTTTTGATTTAGGCGAGGGCAACGGCTCCACAGACTGACTGGGTTTGCGGGTCTTGTTTACCGGCGATTGACCCGTCGGCGAGCGGTTTCTGAAGGACGTAAGCTTTCTGATGCCTTTATGACTCGGCAGCGGGCTGAGTCGTTGACCACTGCCTTGAACGCTGGTACCACTGGGTGTAGTCGGCCCGGGTGTTTGTGGCACCGCCTGTTGCTTCGAAGTGCTCGAATTGGCATCCTGCCGATTCAATTTACATCAATCATTATTAACAAGATACATACAACGCGAATAAACAAGCATTTGGGTCTTATCAAATTAATCGAATAATTATTTTATGGCGAAGAAATTTTACTTCTAATATTCCCAGAGTAACATGCAGGACCAGCAAGGGGCTGGTTTTCATTTTCAGAACAGCTGTCAATGCCGACGAGGCTTGGATTCTACACACTCAACGTAGAGTAATTATTAAGAGTGGGCGAGACGTGTTCGCGTAGTAGCACCTTCGGGTTTCATGTACCACTGAAGTGTAACAGTTCATTAGCATAGTCGAGTGCTAGTGGTCTCTTGGCGACCGCGAAAACAACGTTTGGCCAATTAAGCCATGATAACGACTACGAATGACTACGAAGAGAAATTATAGGACCTTGTGAAATTAGTTACTCTGGACCCATTCTCTCTCTCCCTCTCTCTATCTAGTGCTCGTTAAACACGTCAAACAAGTAGATGAGGGCCGATTTATTCGCGTTTGCGGTTACTGGATTCAAGGAGAGATAAATTTACCGAAGGCTTCTCGGCAGCGGCGTGCTTGTGGAGGGCTCTGAGCCACAGTGCCATCGAAGCAGCGTCCTCGGTTTGTAGGAGCACCTCTGCCGTGGGATTCGCGACACGCAGCACGTGTTTCCGCTTCGTATAGTCATCAGCCACATCCACCAACGAACATCGGACATCGACGTTCTGTCCTGCTTCTCCGTCACTCGTCGCGGATGGACTCTAAAATAATCAAACATTCGGCGATTAAAATAACACGATATTGAATTCTGGTATTAAGGAATATATATATATATATATATATCGCTTGATCGGGTTCGAGTCATAAAAGTCAATTGAAAATTGCGAATACCCAGGATCCCGTCGAACCCCATCTTCGTAACCGTCTGCCGAAAAGTCCCTGTGTACTAAAGTGCAACGGTATGCAAGAGTACGAATTACTGTCACTCGAACGCAACATTTTCTTTCGGGTTTAAAAAAAAATTAATACTATTTTCACTGTATAAACTGCACAACTGCTTGCGGTACACGGAGATGAGTAAAAAATAATCACAAGTTATACCAATACTCGAGGGTTGTAAGACGAATTTTCACTTTTCTACAAAGAGTACACTAGCACTCTCTGGCACTCGCGATCGCGGTAATAACACAGGTGTGAACAATCTTAAATCCCGACGTACTTGTTGCCACTTGACGGCGCGGCCAGAGTGAAGAGTCCCCACTTGAGCGCGCGAAAATCGTAGAAACCTTTCCCCTTGATGCCGAACACCAGAGTCTCGCACACGCATCGTATCTGTGTGTATGTGTAATGTAACACATAGTTTTTCGGTGTTAATTAACGTCTATCGAAGACTAATAATTTCAGACTCGTTTCTGTCTGGCACAACATATTGAGTGAGCACAAATGAATTCCAACTACGCTGTCCCTCGTAGATACGGCGTTGGCAATCTTCCGGGTCTAGGTTGCGGTCGAGCAATAATTCGCGATAATACTACCACCGTTTCCGTCTCCGGTGATAGTCAATGAGCCACGCGATACCGTCAGAGCTATGGAGCAGTACGCCCAAATCCCATTCGCATTTTTTGATCCGCATACAATAAGCGGTACAATTACACGCTGCTTCTACGCCCTCCGCTTAATCCCCACTCGGGTTATAAACATATTTGGTTCGTGGTGAAACTATTATATGCACTTTATTTCCACCTCACTCTTCCTCGCTTTCTCATTTTCGATTTTCCGGGTAAGCGCGAGAGCAAGCAATGAGGTACATAATAAAAATTTGTTGGTGCTTTCGCTGCATACTCGTGCCCGGGTCGTCAATGAGAGGTGAATTATTAGATCCTTTTCCCGGTTGTTAATTGAATAATGTACAGGAGAGAGAAGGCGGAATAAAAAAAAG
This sequence comes from Ichneumoninae sp. B BG-2022a, assembly GCA_030522725.1. Lineage (NCBI taxonomy): Eukaryota > Metazoa > Arthropoda > Insecta > Hymenoptera > Ichneumonidae > Ichneumoninae sp. B BG-2022a. The sequence continues at coordinate 17,914 of JAPYZD010001344.1, forward strand.
TAAAAGCGCATCAGAATGCGCCATTTGCATTGCTTAACTTTTCCAGCAGGGGCATTGCAGTGGTTACGCCAACGCGATTATCGAAGTATGACGGACAAGAGTCTCGAAGCGTAACAGCGGTAAAACGCGGAATACTAGTCGTGTGCAGTGGTCCGAGATGCTCGTATTGGCACCGGGATGCGCGCTTGACAATCGGAAATCATTTTAATACCAACGCATATTCGCATAGCACCGATGGAGGACGCGCCTCCTCGATATGGGCCCACGCACGCGTCTCAATGTCCCTCGGAATTTATTATCGCAAACCGTTCAATAAAAGGCGTCGAGGCTCGTGTTTCCCCCATACGTAGCGCATACCTCGCGCGAATACGTGACCGTTCTGACTCTACTCACACCGAGTCTAATAAGTAACTGTCATTGTCGGCAGGCCTGTAACCCACAAAGTCCAGTGAAATTTCGATAATCTCAATTATTAAACTCACCTGACTGTGACGATCTTTATAGAAGTGGAGAATGGGACCCCGTAGAACACCCCAAACTTGCTTCCAGGAACGATCGGTCGATCGCTGAACCGTAAGAGTTTAAAAATAACAATTCGATTATTACTAACTCGTGACTTGTGCGAGTTCGTTCTATCGCTTTAGTTTCATTTTTTTAGCTTCACACATACGTGCGGCTATGAGAATCGCCGGAAAAAGATCGCGTCCGTTTCTCACCTTGCCGTCGAGCACCGTAAACTTGACGTGAATTGATCCTTCTCGCTCGACCGGTTCGATGTCCTTCGGATTTCCAATACCGCCCGTGGCACCATGCCCACTCGAAATGCTGTTACTACAGGAACATAAAAAAAATGTAGTTAATTTTTTTTTAGCTGTTCCATGACCGATAACGCTATCTTTGTTATGGCGGCATTGAAAAAACGATTCCATTTTCTCCACAGGCAAAAACTAATAACACTTCGTCCAATAAGCTAATGATTGCACGATATATTTTTGCAGGCTTCTATGTTCCTGCCGAGCTATGTGCGATATTGAAATCGGTTTTTCGATCGATTGTCTTGTTATTTATTTATTATCTTTGTAAATCGCCATCAAAAGACACATCCAAGTTAGAAACTTACAATCTTTCTGTACAACAAGAAAATATAACAAATCTTTTAAGCCATTCAAGTGACAATGTTAGTGCGTGACGTTCGAACGTGACGGAATTTGCAATCTATAGACCGCACGTACATATACAAGGAGCAAGAGCAGTCGCAAACAACACGTCAGGCTAGAAACTCATAATGTATATTATATGCTCGTAACACGTGTGCTACTCGGAGAGACACAGTCGGCGGGGGGGGAGGGATTTATAACAGACGATTTCTATATTCAAAGAGACGGTTGTTGCATCTTCCATATGATACAGTAAACTTCATGATCCGTGGTTACGTTCTCACAGCCAAGATACGCTCGCACACAGTCCCTTCCACATTGAACGCTGTTGATCGCTCCTTGAGGCGTGCTCCGAAATTGCACCGAAACGTGCATGATATCCGTAACGTCTAACTGTGAAGAACGTAATATCTTCCGCGCTTCGAGTGTCTCGATATAGATATTTCCTTTCTCCTTTTTGCGACTCAAAACCGAGTAACGTTGAACATAATTATCTACAAAAGAAGATTCAATGATTCAATGACCGTTCAATGACCCCGGTGTGTCTCACTCTCCCTCACAGATTGGAAACCGAAGGGAAAGTCGTGCTTTTTACGAAAGAATCGAAACCGAACGATACCGGCAGCGAGCACACATTGAATACCAGAAACGATAACAGCAGCTTTCGTACACGCTTAGCACGATTTAATTGGCGAAGGGAAAAAAAGCTACACCCAACGGAGTTCAGAACCTATTTCATATCTTTTATGCTTTCAGTGTACTCTCTGCGAGCAAACGAAGCCTCTAGACCAACATTGAATCGCCCCCCTCGAAGGACGATGGAGTAGGTACAATGAAAATAAAAAAATATGAAAATGGCAAAGAGATCGCTCATTTGTCTGAGTTTCGAGCGATCGAAGAGGCAGGAAACGAACGACGGGGATGCAACGCCCTCGTGACGACACTTGATAGACCTAGCGCGTCTCCCTTTCTCTCTGATCTCACCGATGATAGTGGCGATGCAGGTGTGTGGCCTGCGTCACATCCTCGAAGATACGACGCAGAGGCGTTATGTCGCTCGGAAATAGCGGCGGTCTCCATCGTCTATGCGCACTGCAAGCATTGCACATATTTCCGTTTCCTGAAAGTTACGCAACAAACTACGAGCTCGCGAAGGGAGAAGATACATTCCGTACAAACAATCGTTTATCCTAGCCGTTATACAAGGTCTGGAAAACTCCTTCCAGCATTGCAGTTTCACTCCTTGCAGACTGGATGCTGAGATTATATTCCAGCCCTTGAAATACACATTTCAAGTTTTGAAAATCCTGCATAAATTAATTTTGCCGTACCTGCGCAACGTTGGAACTACTGGCTCCGAGTCGCTAAGCTCGAGATCGCTGTCCACATGCATTCTTTCGCCCCATGTCGCTTTGAGATACGAAACCCTTCTGGTAGCTCGTTCCTCGTCGCCTGAAAATAATAACCATTACTTTGCGTTGTTACAGAAAAAAGAAAAGTGTCACAAACTCTCTGCAAGCTCGAAGAGTGTAGGTCACAATAACGAGATACTCAATGCTGTGTACTCATTAATAAATGTCAAAGCTATACTTACTGAACTGAGGATTTTTCTGGCGTCTGAGAACAACAACGTTCGCGCAATCGCTGGAACTAGGAGCTGCAAGAAGCGTACAAGAACGAGTGTTAACACAAGAGCGGCACACTGAAGGCAAGTCAAGAGAAACGATTAATATGGGGCATTCCCTGATATCAATAAAACATTACGCCAGAGCAATATTTACACAGGGTTACGAAATGTTGTAAAGTAACTTTTAACAGTAAGTTAAATATTATCGGAATTAGGATGGTAACTTTACAGGATTTTGTATAGCGAGTTGTGCTAAAATCGAGCCATGCCATAAGTACGCCCACGTGATGAAACTCATTTCATAAGCTTCCTCATGCATTTATCCCAACATCGTTATTCGCGCCTTCTCTTAATCGTACTGTTATTATACCGAAGAAACCTAGGAGCCGTTTTCCGCCAAGTTCCTAAGTGAATTTAGTTCGTTAACGTTACGAATGAAGTGGTCAAAGACAGAAGTAGAGAGAAAGAGAATTTGTGTGACAAGTTGATATAAATCCTGACCTAATACGGACTCCTCAGCGAGCTCTGAATTATCCGCATCGAGTTGAAGGTTGCAGGGTGCTAGGTGTTGGTTCCTGCTGTCCAGGGGCCGCAGGAGATTTGGGATCGGGAGCTGAGTGGGTCTTACGGGCTGGGGAGGACTAACGGTTACTCTTGGCGTGAGACCCTCAGCACACGGGGCAACTGCTACAATCGTCGTAGGAAAGACTGGAGCATTCGGCTCCTCGGATTTTGGCCACTCGCCGCCCTCCGATCCAGCCTCGCATCTTGCGGAACACTGCGGCTCTTGCTCTGTTTCCCCCGAACGTAATTAAGAAATACACATGACCGCTACGTCGATATCAGCTTAATAAAAACCTCTACTGTATATAATATTCTTCATTACTGCGTATCGCGCAGTCGAATACTCATACGACAAAAAAAAAAAAAAAAAAAAACCCCAGAGCAACGGGAACGTGCTAACAAGATGCTACTTTCTACACTACGAATGAAATTTCAGAGATTGTTGAATAAAAAATCAGAAAACTTTTAATACTAACCGAGCTGACTTCTGACAGCTTGATGATAACTGTCCTGTCTCTTGGCCTTGCTGTTCCGTTTGCCCTCTTGCTCGTCCGCTTCCATTTGCCAAGTATGCCTGACGCCTCTTCGATTTAAAGCCCCATTTACAGCTTCCCAAGACTCCGCGCTGTTACTTCTCGTTCTCAATTGCACCTGCTCCGCAGTATCCATGGCTGGCATTTCTGTAAAGCGAAAGGACAGTTTTCGAAAGCATTCGGCCATATGCGTGACTTCCATTCGAGTCTGCGGTCGCCACTACCAATCAACACAAAGTATCTGAGTGTTTTCACCACCGTCATACAATAATACAACATTTAGGTACGCATGATATTAATGTCGAGGAAAACTATATTAGGATATGTTGCCGTGTCGGAATCCTATCGTATTTTCTTTTTTATCTGTTACTCGCATCATTTAACGATTCATTCCATTTCTGCAAGACACTTGTGCCAGTTAATTGTGTACGAGTAATAGTACTATCGAGAATATATTAATAAACATGAATAGTCAATGCAATCGGAAAGAGGTAAGCGGCACAAAATAAAATCGAAATGCACGTAAATTCTGCCATCATCATTCATCGACAGTACTGAATCGCATAGAGTGATATTTGGGACGTGTACTTTTTCACTACCTTCTTGAGCATGGTCTTCTCTAAAATAAGCTGGCGGTTCGCAGTGGATGTACCTGCCGCCAACGGGAATTATTCTGTTCCCGGACAACACTTCCCTACCTAGACCATAATTTAAATATAATAAAGAAGAATTTTGAATAAGAAAATAATCCAACCAAGAGGGCTATATAGTAGGGGGTACATGAGGCTAAACGGAAGTAATGTATAAAACTTTGCGTTAAATAAATTCTTACCCGAATCCAGTGATTTACTCTCTCTGTTAGCTATTATTCGTCTGATATCTTGAGATTCGGCTTTTGATTCGAATTCTCGTTTCCTCACAGCCACATTTGGAACGCTGCGCTTGCTCGATAACCTGGACAATTCGCTCTTGTACAGATTTGTTCGATCGTTGGTTGGCTCGTCGTCGTCGCTTAGGAGTCGACCAGATTCGAATTGCTTCGCCCGCCGCGAGACTATTTGAAGGCCCTGGGGAGGCACGGGAAACTTATCGGAGGTCTTCTTCTCCGGTCCGGGTGACGACGGCAAAGAAGAAATACCGTTTCTCACGTCGATGTTGTCAGCCTGTTGTTGTTGTTGTTGCTGATTTGCACTAGTGACATTTTCGTGTATTCGAGAGAGAGTTGTGACGAAAGCGGCTTTGTTTGTATTTCCAGTTCTAGGGGAAGCTACGAGTACATTTCGAATCTGTGGATCGTTGCCTTTAGCTGGTCCATAGGTGAAATGATTTTCCTTGAGAAACTGTCCGTTTTCATCGTACATAGACGAATAGAATCGATCCCTCATTGCATGTGGATCTTCAAGATTAGTCCTCTCGCCGTTTTGAGAATTTGTGAAATCAGATTCCGAATCCATATCGGTCCTGACTCTCTGAACATTCTGATTGGAGGGCTTGACATTTTTCGTTCGCTCCAATGTGTTTCGCGTCGGTGATTGCTGTTGGTGTTGGTGTTGCTGTTGGTGTTGCTGTTGCTGTTGCTGTTGCTGTTGCTGTTGTTCATTCGGTGGCCAAACTTGACGCTGCAGTTTCTGTGGTCTTGCGTAAAATTCTCGCTGAATAACTCCTTGACCGTGCGGACCTCTCGAATGGCTATCGTCAGGCGGCAACCAGCCGATGGGATGACTCGGTCTTCTGAGGAACTCTTCTTTTTGCTCAAAACTCTTGCGCAATCTAGTCATAATGACAGAATCGTCAGAGCACTCGTTACCCGTCAGAGTCGAATTGGATTCGTAAGAGGAAAGGCTGTCTTTGCTCGCAGGCGAGGAATCTCTTTGAGAATCAACGCTCAGTCGAGAGCCAGGTTCGCTGGATTTAAAGGCTTCGATGCTTCCGTATGCCACTATTTCGGAGTCATTGGTGGTTCCGCTGCCCTCGCTCGCCCGTCTCGTCACTATTCTCCTGCCAGGTCGATAAATAGGAACCTGAGGTTCCGCTTGCGAAATAGGATAGCGTTGTTGATCCAATGATTTACTGAAGTTTGTCAATCCCGGTCTGACGCGCTCGTAGATCGGGTCCTTGATTCTATCGTAGATTTGTTCACTGCTCGGTCTCGAATATATCGATTCCGGCCGAGTTCTGTCGTACAGATCGAATCTGCTATCAGGAGACGCTCTGTAAGACTGCACCGAAGGGTCCAACTCAATCTCCGGCTGAAAAGATCTTCTCTTCTGTTGACTCCTGTCCTCCGTTGTCCTGGCGTACTGAGGCGTTTCCTGATTGCGCAATCCCTCTGTCAGCGGTTGTCTTCGTTGAACGGCAATAATATTCGATGAAGGTGGCGGAGGTTGCTGCATCATCGTTGTCGTTGCGGTATTACTGCTGCTGCTGCTGCTGCTGCTCGGCATTATTGTCTTGTTATTCAACATCGTCTGTTGATCCTTGTTACCATCCTCTCTAACCGTGTAAGCCTGCGCTGATCCTGCGGTACCATGGTTTTCTGAACCTAGAGGGCATACCCAAGATTGTCGGGAGCGAGGCGAAGGTCCTGGAATCATGCTCATAGATCGACGATGTTTCTGCGGGATTCTGTCGGGCGATCGATGACGCCCCGGTCGCTGATTGGTTTCCGGATTATGCGCTGTCTCACCGAAATACTGAAAGAAACGCATTTTAGACTACATATCAATTAAGAAATAACATACTGACCTAGAGTGAAGCTTAAAGATAATCATTTCACCCTTTGCAATATATCGTCCTCCTTGGAAACGACGAGAAGTCGAAGCCAAGGCCCAGCCTGCTGTATCCGTTGAACGACACAGGCGTATTGTTCACCTCTCGTTGGGACACCGTCCACCGAAACAACACGATCGCCGGTACGAAGTCCAGCATCGGCTGCTGGAGAATTCTGCCGCACCTGTTTCACGAAGATCGTGTCCATCGGTTCATCAATCCTCGTCCGCTCGTGTCCCGGTAGCATCTGTAATATATATTATTTTTATTTATTTAATTTATTTCGACATTGACATGTGTTTTCTCATAAACTATAGTATAGCAGATGAGTAATGAGATACTGACACAGCAGGACTCGGGCGGATAGACGATGAAGTGACGAAGAGTAAACCCAAAGCCATTCTCGCTACGTCTTAGCAAAAGGGTACGTGGTCCACGGGGTGGACAAGTCTGTTGTTCGGATTGCTGTTTCTGCTGTGGACTTGTGCCGGACGATGGGGCAGGTGGTGGTGGCGATGAGTGTCCCGTTATCTGTCATCAAAATATATATATTTAAAAATAAATTTTGGCAATTATCATTCCGACAATATTGAAAAGTGGTTCAATTTTGGTATTGTCTCGCTGTACTGTACAAGAAAATTTGTTCGAAAAGTTGAGTTGTTATCTGCCAGTTGCGAGTGTAAAAAAATGGTCGGAAAATAGCAAGACATGCCAGTGTGGGTTAGCTCACGGCGCAAGGGACAATATACGGTATGTCTGACCGACCTCAATTGATCGCTTCATTGCCGAGGTTAACCCTCATTATGCGTTCCAATCAGTAAAGATTACGCCACAAGGTAATTCAGTTAGTTTTATATATCCGCCGACCAACAATTTCAAATTTGCGCTACTCTCATCGAGTAATATACTTTTCCCGCGTAATATATTTCTCTATACTCTCATCTCGAAGCTACCGGTTTACCTCGAAGAAAGAAAAAGAACAGAGGAAAATGGGAAGGACCAATAGGAACATAACGAGAGGAAGAAGCGTCGCGGGTATCGTGAAACTCGGGAGGCACCGGAACGGAAAGCCGGTGCGAGATATAAAGAGAGAAAGATGGGACGGATCCCTTTACCGGAGATACAACAGGCTCAACCGGCTTCACAAGCACCTCTCGCTTCTTCTGGCGCATATATGCAAGGGTTTATATTTAGAAACTTGTGCGAGGATATCCTTACGTCGGAACGAGCCAACAGACGGGCGACATCCTCTATACATAGACTCGCTCTTCGCTGCGTTACGGTATACTAATACACGAATTAACGGAGAACGAGGTAAATAAAAAGAGTTATCGGTACAAGCCGAAAGGCAAACTGCAATGATGATAGCATGTAACGCAAGCAGCTACTTTTTAAGCGGAGTGATAATGTAATATAATCCATTATATATTTTTTGGAGTCGTGGATTTGATTATACGTTTGTCGCACCCCCCTCCCCCCTGGGGGGAGGGAAGGCCGATTATTCCCCTCAGGGGTTTCACTCCCTGCTCCTGATAACTATTTCCCTATTATACTATTCTGTGCAAAAAAAATATATTATTTTGCCCGACTACGATAAAAAGTCCACATTTCATGGCTGCAACGGGGGCGGAAAGTTGTCGATTCTTGACCAGCGGTCCGAAGAGTTCTTTGTTATCACTCGGTGCGGAAATGGCAACTTTTCCGCCCGCTTCGCGTGCGTAAAACCGCCATTTTCGCACCTTGTAATGGAAAATTTAGTAAATCCCTCATTTACTTTTTCAACCCTTTTCCTAACTGGTGTGACTCTTTTTCTAACTGACACTCGCCTTCTGCACGTGCTGCAAACTCACACTCGTTAGAAAAACATTTTTTGCCCTCGTGGTAGTAATGTACTATTTCGAGCGGAAATACATTACTTCCGGTATGAAAATTTCATTCTTGGACGAGAATTGACGTCATATTGGACATAAGGGACTTGCAGTCGAAAAAACGCGATTTTCAGACCGAAAGTAAATTTCATAGTCCATAGAGCGAGAGCGCGAAGCGCCTGGAGCCACAACAACCTGCCAGTACGTCGATGAATGTTGTTTGTTCCGACGAACGGAACGAATTACGTCTGTGCCGATTAACTTTTCGAGTTAGAATTCTCGGAAAAGCTCTTATTATAAACTTTAATCGTTCCTGCGCTTCTCCGAACGTTACAAGTTGTTTTAAAACGTCGGGGGGCGACGGCGTTTTGCGAGAAGTGACCAAGTAGAGTACAATGGTTTCTGCTTCCGGAAATATCGAGCTGCGTCGACTATGTATCGTTATCATTCGCATAGCAAAAATATATATCATGTACCGGGCTATTTAAATTCAAAGTAATGGATAATGTTCTCCATCTATAATAATTTTTTGTCGACTTTCCAGACAATCCAAAACTGTACGGAACACAGACAAAAATGTCACGGTGTGTGGTACGGTAGAGAAGCATGATAATAAAATAGCAATTAAATCATATGATTTAATTGCTTTTCGTAAACGACGAAATTTTGCTAATATTCGATTAAACTACTCTGTATATAACAGTGGCGGTGATTAATAATAGAAAGGATGGTATAAAAGGCTTCTGGATTGTGCACAACGATGCCAAATAACCGAATGAACTATTTGTAGCTCAGAATTGGTGCTATAATCGAACACGATAATGATAATTAGAAATTGAGCCTCTGGTGTAATTTCTGTTGTACATTTAAATACTCGAAACATAATGTACAAATAATAAATACGAAAGAAAAATGGTTCAACTGTTTTACCGGGCGAACAAGAGAGTGAAAAATGTCTCGTAGTGTATGAGGGAATAAACGGCGAAACTAATAGACGAGAATGAAGGCAGACCGGATGGCGAAGAAATGAATTTCCGTTGGCGCATGTGTAGAGGTACCCGAAGAGATGAGTTTTTGACTCTATGCCAAGTAACCTTTGGGATTAAACGTCTGTCTAGGAGCTCGCTCAATAGCAAATCCTAGCCTTTCCATGGTCGAGAGTCCACGATGTTGAGAACCTCTCAACGAGTATTATTACTAGACGCAGCCAGACTCAGCCAGAATCGATCATTTTTCTCCCAATAATTCACTTATTTAATTAAACATGCGTCTAATTAATTGTGGTCTTTTCAGCTTTATACTCAACATATGCAATAGGTAAGCTATATTTATGACGAGGAAATATCCCACAGCATTGTTATCGATACGGTTAAACCGAGGAAGAAAGTGATAAAGAATGGCTGATCCGCGGAGAGGGAAGGCGATAGAACGAGGAGACCGGCGAGCAAAGAGAACCACTGAGAAAAAGGAGAGGGCCAGTCAAGGGAGCGGGACAAGGCCGCACGGAGGACGAGACTTGAAAAACAAAAAAGAACGAACGAAGATATAAAGTACGAACGCTCTCGGTCCTGTGCACACCACGCACCACAACTGGGCCGAAGAGTCGTCGTACAGCATACAAATGCGAGGACAAATTCAAGAGTAAAGTAAACCGAACGCCTGCATCCCGAACATGTGTCGAAATATTTCTCAAGTGTCGGTGGAAGGCCAGCTCGCACACTGGGTAAGGTCGACCGGTTCTTATAATGCGCTATTGTGGATCCATCGCCCACTGATAACGATCGTCAAATCGAAAGGGCAAACGCAACTATTTATCCGCATCCCGGTTGCTTACTAGATACTTCTGTAATTTCACGCTCGATAATTAGATGCCTGAGAGGAGAGAAAATAAGGCTCCATTATTTAATTCCTAGCTCGGCATTAAAAATTACAAAAATCCGCGCCAGAAGCTGCTAAGCTCGCTGATACTGCTGCTATCGGATGGCGTTATACTATATAACGCCTTTTTAGCTTTAGATCTTTATCGCAAGAGCAAGGTTGGTTGGCTCGCAAACGTTTGAAAATAATACAGATGCATCCTTAAATCTACAAAGGATTAAACAGACAGACAGAGTTAAATGCGTGGAGTCGAAAGAGGTTCGCGAGTTTAAACTTTATGCTATTTTGAGAAAAAAAAAAAAAAATCTGTACGTGTCGTTTCTACTCGGTGCTTAAACCATACGTGCGATACGATACACGGTCGGTATGGTACGCGATAGAAAGAGAACTAATAATAGATAATATCGATCTCTTGCCCGTTATATTTCCTCGAGTGTTCTCGATTCAATGCCACGTTACAGATATATAGGTACGGGCTTTTCTATCAGATAGGTACATTCAATGAGCCGAACTGCTCCCATTCTCTTCCGTTCGCTCGGACTTTAAATTTTCGCTTGTACCTCTCCTCTCTACTCGTCTCTCATCTGGCCGGCTGTTTTCAATCACTCGACGGAGCACGGTATATTTGCATGAATAGCCGGAACGATAGCGGTGCAAACTAGTGTACTGTATGTACGTAATACGGAATAGCGGGAGGGCAAAGGGAGTTTTGTCGATAGTACTTGACGATTACAATAGCTTCATTCGATTCACCCAAATCCATCGATCTGCCAATTAATTGAGTAAAACGACGCCACGGAACTTTGCCGACAATAAACCGGTGGGTTTATTTGTAACGATCGAGGACTTACAGAACTTAAAAGCGCGTCAAAGAATGCACGGTTGAACCGAACAGTGAGAGTTAAAGAGACTAGGTTGAGGAGGTTGAGCCCCGAGGGTTCACGGCTCCAAGTTGCGAATGCAATGACCAAAGCGAGGAATTAATAGTCGGATCGATAGACATTCGAGATCGGGTGTGAGAAGCTTGCTATTTATCCCCGGCATCTCGACGTCGAGACTTCGCGGAGACGATCGATGCTTTAGCCAAGAAAATTTTCAAAGGTCATCGACGATCCGCTGGTGTTAACATAGGTAGCTGAAGAAATAGAGCGATGGGTAACATTGAGAGCATGGTGAATGGCTTCGATCTTAATACCGTGTCAGTCACATACCTATATATCTTCCTATTATATATTTGGTACGAGAATGCAGCTAATACCGGGTGCCAACATTTTCGGACGCCAACTTTCCGAAAACCTCCCACATCTCTTACGATGTGTACAATTATAGAAATCGAGCGAATATTTTACTCGGAGTTTATAATGAACTTGTTGCCGGTGGCTACTCGTTACTCCTATACTAAACCAGAAAATTATAAATCGGGGACAAAAATTTAGAGTCCTTGTTAGTTGTGGGTAATCCGAGGTCGGTCTCGTTCACACCTTGTTGAAAACAATCGACATACAGAAATCAGCCGACATATATTATTATAGTTAGTAGATTTAAGCTAAGGCCACTGGAAGAAATCTTCGGCGCAGAATGGAATAAACTGTGTTTAGAATTAAATATCGTTCGCTTAGGAGCATAATGGACGGAGTGACTTGTGTCTAATATCGTGCCGTATGCAAATAACCCTTACCCGTGTATATACATATTGAACCCTCTCTCGATCTCTCTCTCTCGATCTCTCTCAATCGATCTCTCTCTCTCGATCTCTCTCTCTCTCGATCTCTCTCTCTCGATCTCTCTCTCTCGATCTC
>JAPYZD010001345.1:0-21632 GCA_030522725.1 Ichneumoninae sp. B BG-2022a
TTGAAATTATTATTATGCAAAATGAATCTTTTCAGTGCCTATAATAAGTATGAATTTTTTCAGATTTTTATAACATTGGGAAGTGTTTGCAATTCTTGACCGAATTTCTCGAATTTAGGCAAAATGAACACCACTCGCTCCAACCTCATTAAAAAAGATGTATTTTTATTTTCTATGAACACAAGCTTATAGTTCAAAGCTTGATGGATGTTGCCGTGAAATCGTGGCGAGTTGCGATAATATAAATAACGGTATGGGGATTCGAGAGCGTCGTACGAAGGCGCCGCAGTGGAGATCTTTGACTCGCCGGGCGAGACGTGTGTTGCGGTGAATCGAGGACGATTAAAACGAGAGTAACTCGCGGAAATAGTGTTACATGGGACGGAGAGACAGTGAGACCGGCAGGAACAGCCGCATCGCAGCTACTACGGCCACTATTACTACTGCAGCTGTAAGGGAGGCCGGGCAGCAGAGACGATGGATCGGGAGAAGTGGAACGAACGGCTGCTAGACTACAGCTCGCGGGCTGGACCTTTTGTTCTTTGCCGCGTGATCGGGTTCAAATGTCATTGACTGTAATTTCTGTGGTCGTGCAGCAACTTTAATGCGTAATAGCACGCTGGCCAGCGTCGGAACCGCTGCCACTTGGCACACCGCGAGAGCGTGCGGTTCGCTCGTTTATTGGGTTAAACGGTACCGTGATTGCTATTTTCTTCATAAATTTTCCGCGGCCGAGCAATCAACGAACCACTTTTCTTTTCACATTTGTTCGAAACGTGTCAGCGTTTATTTTTAAAAATATTTAAAAAATAGGTTGAAGAAATTATAGCACTCTCTATTTTTCATGCATTTTTTTTATTTTCACTGCTCAAAAGCCATTGTACTCGGATCTCGGACTTGGAATCTCGAAGCTTGCATTTTTTCATTGGAATAGAAAAAAAAACACATTACTCGTGCATTAAGTTAAACCGTGATTGCAATTTATTTCATACATTTTCCGTGGCTGAGAAAAAAACAAAATATAATTTCTAAAAAAAAAGATATAAAATACTTGAGGTGTCGCTCTCTATTCATTTTTTATTATCTTTATTATTATTATATAAATATAATCTTAATTACATTTAAAAGCCATTTTACGGGACGTGTTTACAACACTTTCATCGAATAGGAGGAAAAAAAGAATAAAAAAGGGTGAACATGGAGCGAATTAAAAAAATGGGTTTCCGAATCGGTGTCGCGCATTTCTCGTCCTCCGTATCGGCACTTCCGCGCTCTTTATTATCTATCGTCTCTCGGCTCTCGTGACACTCCACTCGGGGAGGCTGCAGCGCTTCTCCCGTTCCCGTCTACGTATGACGCGGTCGACCGGCATTGTCGAAAGATGAAAGCACCGCGTCAGCCCGAAGCGAATATACCTCGACAATGGCTCTCTCGCCGCCCCCGGATCGTTACTCTCCTCTCGACGTCGGTTAACTTCGAAAGCTTCGGGACCTCTCTATACAGTAAATGGGAAAGAGAGGAAAATCGTGCGGCAGCATTGCCGAGCAATGAAACGAGATTTCGCGTGTCGACGAGGGATGAAATTATGAGGAAATAAATTCTTTTGCTGTATACGGACACATACCGTAGGAACGAAAGAATGTTAAAGCGGATGTCAATCTTTCATTGAGCTGTATTTATTTTTCTTGGAACAATATTGACCTTTTATTTATTTTTTTTAATTATTAAGAACACTGAGAGCAAGATCCAGTAAAAATGACCGATTATTTAGGGAAAATTACCATAGCGCATAGAGTTGGGCGCCAGGGCACTACTTATGGCAGAAAGTCTCAGATTATATTTAAAATTCTTATAAATCCGGTACTTCCTACCGTAGGCGGCGCCGTAGCGCCCTATGTGCTATGATAATATCTCTCAAGCGATATAGCCATTTTTTGTAGGTCCTTCTCTCAATGAAACAATATATTTAAAAAATGTTATTTAAAAACAAAATGTTATTTGTATAACGAAATGTTCTTTCAATAACAAAATATTATTTGAATAACGAAATGTTCTTTGCATAACAAAATATTATTTGAATAACAAAATGTTGTTTGCACAACAAAATATTATTTGAATAACAAAATGTCATTTGAATAACAAAATGTCATTTGAATAACAAAATGTCATTTGAATAACAAAATGTTATTCGAATAACAAAATGTTGTTTGAATAACAAAATGTTATTTGAATGACATAATGTTACTTGAATAACAAAATGTAATTTCAAAAGATTTTATTTCAACATTTTTTTTTAAATGTCTACTTAACACGTGTGTATTTTCAGTTCTGCACGGTCAGCCACGAAACGTCGTGCTCTGTCTTCTGGAGGTGGCGAGACTGGCCTCGAGGTACTCGCTGGAGCCGCCGGGACTGGTGCAGCTCGAGCGTGAGATCGCAGCCGAGCAGGAAAGAGATTTGCACTGTTTATCGGACAGCGGTATTTCGCACAGCAGTCTCGTGTCCTGGCAGTTTCAACCACCTTCGCCGTCTCCGTCACCGAGGCCGCAACCGGAGAAAATCAAGCACAGCAGGTACTAGAAAAAAAAAAAAAATTCACTCGGATTACACAGCATCATCCGGACGAGCGAGACACGATTTTTTTTCTGGTGTCCTTTTTTCGTCGTTCTCCCGCTATCGTCAAAAACCGCCTCCGTTTGTTCCGCCTGCAAGCGCGCGGAATCCTCCGCTGTCCCGTGCTCACGAAAGTTGCTCAATGGACGAGCCCAGCTTCGCTCGTTGCATTCTGAGAATAATAATGCGAGCTGTTCGCCGTCGCTAGCGTAACGCAACGCCACGGGAGTGGCAGTGCATACGTGTAACGTATATACATAACAGCCTAACAGCAGTATGTAAATATATGTATATATATATCGTAGAGAAGCGACGATTGTGTGGTTTCCATCGCGCACGCAATGTCTCGCTCGTGGTCCGCTGCTCGAGAGCCTCGGCGATCGCTTGGCGCATCACCGACGATCCTGCACGCCGGACACCGTTTTGTAATTAATTTTACGCTGTTACTTCGCCGCTGCCTAATAGAGGCATTAGATGCATCGGTTCCGTTATCGCACGCTCGCCAGATACACCTTTTACAGAGGGAGAGATATATTAACACGGACAACAGTTGCGCGTGGTAGAGAAGGGATTGGTCAGGCGGGGTCAACGAACGATCATTTTAGGGATATCATGGTGGCCGCGGTCAGGGAAGACCGGGAAAACCGGGAAAAGTCAGGGAAACAAAAATCTTGGTCAGGGAATCAGGGAAAAGTCAGGGAATTTCAAAAATGTTCGGGGAAAAAATTAATTGTCGCTGAACCTTCTATAAATAAATAAGAAGTACACAAAAGGGAGCCTTAAAAAAATTGGGAACATTTTGAAAAAAAAAGAACAGAATTAACTATTAATACAATGTTTAGGCATTTTCATTTCCATAATTATTTTTTTTTTTTTAATAGAGGTCGTTGGAAGTTTGGTCGTGGAACATTTTTAACTGGTCAGTGAAAAGTCAGGGAAACGTCAGGGATTTTTTTCCGGGGAAAAAACGGCCACCATGGATATTTATTTTTATTTTTTTTTATTCTTGTGTTGAGAGGATTAATGGATTTTTTTTTGGGAAATATGAATTGTTCCAGCTCGGCATCGGAAGTGGCGGCAGTTGCGACCCGATGGCTCGATCCTCCACCGACGGTGAACCACGAGCCGGAAATGCGCCGTTCGGTCAGCGACAACGGCCCGACCGGAAGCGACGGCGTACCGAGCGACACCACCGAGGACGACTGGTCCCGCGGAAGCGCCGAGGATCCCGACGAGGTTCCGTCCCCGCTGAGCTCGCCGTCCCCGTCGCCGGCCGAACCGCCCGAACATACCGGACCTATCACTGAACTCGACCGGAAGGTATGAATCGCGAAACGAAAGAAAAATATTCACTGGTAGCCTCAATCGCGGTTGTCACGATAACGCTTCGTTAATTGTTATGCTATTGCCTGAAATATTATTTTTAATTCACGAAAAGTTGTTAAAATGAAGTTTGTAAAGTTTGTAAAATTGAATTTGCAAAGTTTGTAAAATTTGTAAAATTGAATTTGCAAACTTTGTAAAATTTGTAAAATTGAATTTGCAAACTTTGTAAAATTTGTAAAATGGAATTTGCAAAGTTTGTAAAATTTGTAAAATGGAATTTGCAAAGTTTGTAAAATTTGTAAAATTGAATTTGTAAAGTTTGTAAAATTATATTTGTAATGTTTGTAAAATTGAGTTCCTAAAGTTTGTAAAATTTATAAAATTGGGTTTGTAAGGTTCATAAAATTCAATTTGTAAAGTTTTTTAAATTGAGTTTGTAACGTTTGCAAAAGCAGAATATGAATAAGCTGTGCGGAAGTTACAAGAACGCTATGATGTTTCAGGTGAGAAGAGCTGCCGAGGCTGTGCAGAGACTCTGTCAGTGTCCCTCGGAAAAGTGCTCGAAGCTTAAAGTTCGCAAAGTCGGCGAGGGACGTTACTACATCGCCGGGAGAAATGTTTTCATCAGGGTAACACACAGCTCTTAATTACAAACCCGCCACCAAAAAAAGAAAAAGAAAAAAGCTCCAAAATAAAACTCTCATTCTACCCTCTCGTATTTATGTCACTCGGTGAAAAATATGAAAGGGGACTAGAATGTGAATTGAAAAGAAAAAAAACGCCTCGCTAATGATCGTGGCACGTCGGTTTCGTGTTTGCAGCTCCTGAAGGGAAGACACATGATGGTGAGAGTGGGCGGCGGCTGGGACACTCTGGAGCACTTCTTGTCGAGGCACGACCCCTGTCAGGTGAGGGTCCTCAGCCGCGAAAGCACACCACCACCCCGCAACGGCAAGCACAACAGCTTTCTTCACATTCGGTCAAAGTATCGGAGCCCACCGTCGGAGCCCGTCTCCGGACGTTAAAATCACATTCTATCATCAGAGAGCACAGTGCCTAATCACAAAAATCTCGTTACATAATGCAACGTACGAGAATATCAAGCCAAGTCACTATATATTCTCGTAACGATAAAATAATATCCACGTACACACACACTCACTCACGTTCAAATCATCGTAGCCTCGTTCACGCAGCCTGCCTAATATATAATATATTTATAACTTTATACATATTAGTATGTATAAATATATATTATATATATATATTCTTATTCCGCGTATGGGTCGACAGCACTTGTACAGTAAGCAGTACCGTTCGTTCATTCCGACAAATGATTTTTTTTTTTTTTGACGAGAAAGAAATACATTATCATCAATATAATGTACGTCGACAAACATTTTTCGAAGCTACGAAACGGGACAATTTATTTATTTATTAAGTAATTAGTGAAGCATTGGAACATTACTCAATTAATTAATTTTCCAATATTTCGCTGAATAAAATCATACGTTGAATGACGAATCGGAGAATTTGTCTGAATTAACGAGCGTCTGTACTGTCTATACTGCGGTACCACTATTTTTCATACTAATCATACACGGTAAAAAAATCGTCCAGATGCACCGAATCGTCGAATGTACGGATGGAGAGAAAAATATTTGAAAAAAAGAATCACTGCCCGAACAATCGTCGATGATCACCGAATTTAATGCACCGAGACATCAGTAGTAAATTAAGAATGCAATGGCCACACGGAGATTGAACCAGTCAGTGATAGTGCAATTAGAGGCTTGAATAATAAATCCCATTTAACAATAAAAAAGACAAAAAAAAGTAGATTAGATTCAGCGTCGAATGTCGATGAGACGATAATCAGAGAAACCGGATGCAAATTCGTTGGTGACGATCAGAGGCCATGCGTCTGGGTAATACGATAAGAAAATAGCACACTGCACTTGGTCATGGGTGCAATCCATGGGGCGCGCTTAGAGTGCACTTTTATACTTCTCGCAATAAGAAACATAATTTTTTTTTTCGTTTTCATAAACTCACGAAATTATTTAGTGAGTAATTGGGGTCGGCCACGTCGCTCAAAGTTTGCGCAAATTCTCGTCGGTGTCCTCGACACTTGTAGAAGGAGAATAATCAACGACAACTGGTGAAATGCGCAAAGGTAACGAAGTTTCAACGTCGGCTCTATTACCATATCATTTACTATATGGTATACTGAAGCTCCAGAAATGTATCATTTTTTTTACATCACTCCGTGCGAAAATTGGAGTTTTACGCACGTGCGTGAAACTAAAATTTTCACAGCTCGTGAAGTAAAATTTTGCACGATACGCGTGCGAAAAACTTTTTCCACACCCGTCAGAAAAAGTTTTTATTTTTTTTCCTTTTTTTGTGGCCGTCCCCATTAAAAAAAAATCAACCTACGCTACAGTTCATTAGTCTACTCCATCGCCTGATGATATGCAATATGCTTAACACCGTATAACTGCCTGTAATATCTACGTTTTGTATTTTTATAAATACCTAGGATAAGGGGGTGGAAGTATGGTGATTTTTTATGAAAAAAAGAAGAGAAGAAAAAAAAGAGAAACGTAAACCACGTGGAACGACATGTCTTATTCGATTTTTTTCAGAAATGCAAGAGTACACTGTGCAAAGGGATACCAAAGCAAAGGAATACGAGACGAGTTGTGTCGGCGCGTTGAGGCTATTTACGTTAATGCGTTTCAACGAACATCTTTCTTTCTCTTATTTCTCACATTCACCTAAAAAAAAATTGGCTGTACACTTCATAGCGAAGTATAAATCTCTCGGCGTCGTTACATACGCGACGCGTATGTTTTTGTATTATTATTTTCTCTCGCAATTTCCTTTTGTGCAGGCAAGAAGGGAGGGTAACGCGATGCGCAGTGATTATTAGTTTATGTATACCTATATTATGAAATTTTTTAATGTAAAAAAAAACACATCGAGTAGACTATAGCCTGAGAATTATCGCGGCTGGACACTGTGAAATATGAAAAAATGTATCATTCGGTTAATGGGCGGCGAGTGCGAGATTTTCGGCTATCTTGGAGCTGTTCGGAACTCGATAACGAATTATATTCGTGCTTGTAAATATTATCGAAACGAGATGTTGAATTGCGCTGAAATCCATTAAAGGTGTTATAAAAGTTTTGAAAAAAATGAGTGAATCAATTTTTTCTAATTTTGGCGCAAGAATTGACTATAATTGACTTTGGACAATCGAGCAATAAAATTTCGTTGTGTTTGGAAACACGAAATATGTACGTTTTATACAAACCGTTATCGAAGTTCGAAGCGTTCCACGAAACAATGAAAACTCTAACTTCGTCTCCGTGTCGTTCAGTCGATCGAATATTATCGCCATAATATACAAAATGCTAAGTTGACGTAATCGTACGATCATTAATTACTAAGATATCATTTGAGTTAAATAAAGTGTACCTGCTTGTTCACATTGTAAGACGCTTCCATAATGATTTTCGCGTGAGTTATTTCGCGGGTATTTCAACGTGGCTCGGCGCGTTGATACGAAATAAGACATTATAAATACATTCGAGTCTACGATAATTGAGATTAATTTTTAATAATTATATTATTATTATACTTCGATTGTTACCTTTTGTTGAGTAATAAAATGTTTAATTGCAAGTGTTCGATTCCATTTTATTTATGATAAGAGGTGAAACGGGGGTGAATAATAAGCTGCTTATCTAAATATTAAATATATTTCGATGTAGGAATACAAAGATAGCAATAAGTGCTTATAAACTTATCAGCAAAATTCGAACGTAAGTATATATAATTTGGTTGAGGATTTGATTCAGTAGACTACCGTTGTAAAAACTAATAAACGTGAAATCGTTTGTCATTGTCAATGGCCACGGCGTGACCCGCTAATACTCGAGGAAGATTTCATATTATATAAAAAAAATTCTAAATGCATTTTTTTGTAATGTATACGGTGGAGTTTTACTGGGATTATCATTAACTTTGGACAATCGGGTCATGGTTTTCCCCCCGAGCACGCTCCGCTAAGTCGTTATGATAAAAAATCGTTCGTTTTTATAAATAGCACTACAATAATTATTCGGAAGTATAGAGTGTGACCGGATGGGGAAAAATGGAATTCGGGCAAATACTCTACTTCTTCTTGTTCTTTCCTAAAGTGAGCGTGTGGTGTTGCGCCTGCTGGGCAATCTGAGTCTTCCTTCTGTTGAACTCCAATATATCGTCCTCCAATTTCTTTCGACTCTCCTCGACTTTCTTCTTCTCGTCGGTGTGGCCTTTTTTCAGATTGTCGAACTTGTTGTGCAGCTGAAAGGAACGCAGTAACGATATTGTAGATAAACCTTTTACAACTCCCGACATAGAATGGAAATGTTCTTGGAAGATTTCAAAAATATTTTTGTGAAAGATTTCAAAAATCTTGTTTCCGACGCAGATGTTCATGTCCTGAATATTCTGATGGCGTTATATTGACCTTGAAGAATCAACAAATTACCTCTTTTTCCGCCTCTTTGAGTTCGGCTTCGGTCTCCTTGACGCGAGCGACGAACATCTGTCGCATCTCGTCCTCTTTTTGTTGCAGTTCCTGCAGGTGCGTGGAGCGTTTAGCCTCGCAGGTCTGCTGGAAGCTGACCGGCTTGTTTTCGCTATCGACGTCGCTGAAGCCCATCTGGTGAAAATAAACGATTTTTAATATCCGCGGAAATTACGAATGGGCGAATCGATGAAAATCGAATGTTACCTGCTCGAGGCGCTTCTTGCGATAGAGCTCGTAGTGACGGCAGTGTGTTTTTTCGCGCATATCTTCCATGTTAGTTCTGATGAGCATTTCGCGCAGCTTAACGAAATCGCAGTGCGATTCGTTCTCCACTTGAACTGTGCCCCACGGGTATTGACGCGAGCGCATCATTTTGTTACCGACGCGCACGAAGTCGGTACTTCCGACAACGGCGAATGGTACGTGACTGTTCATCGTCGAATTAACGTCGGCGACGCTCTCGTCGTCGGTCGGAAATTGGTAAATGTGAACTCCGTTGTTGTGCAGCTCCGATATTATTTTACTCTGCAATGATAATAAGCTCGTTAGAGATATGGCTAAGACTTTGAATCGATACCTTTGAACCTTTGAATTAGGCATAACAATATAACATTTTTATTTATCGTTTTAGGACGATATGTCGATATCGCCCTGTAAACGGATTACGGTGGCGAATAAACAAATAAATAAATTATTATTCAGGAATATGTAAAATCGAATTTTCGATTATTGTCAGTGCCGTTAGCGTACATTACGATTTGATTGGAATATTCTAGTATGTATCGATTAAACCGTGAACTAATGAACTTAGAGATTCAATGAAAAATTATCTACAAAGATATTCGTTTCTTATCATCGATATTATTATGGATCTTCCTCCATAACTATAAATTACATAAACTTACTTTAAATTTCTGTAGCTCAGTCTTTGATATAGTGTCAGCCTTTGCGATGATGGGAATTATATTGACCTTCGTGTCCAATTTTTTCATGCACACAAGATCAATGGATTTCAATCTGAAACATATATTCAAAAAATTAGTAAACATTTTATTTTCAATAATCATTATTCAAATAAACAGTAATCTCTGATTACTATATAGTTAGACTGACCCATGGCCCGTGGGACAAATGAAGTACAGACAGACATGGGTACGACTGTCGTGATAAGTGGACAGTGATCTTTTGATTTTGAGCTCTTCCTGCAGATAGGCCTCAAATTGAGCGTCTATGTAGTCGACTACAGCTTTGAAACTGTCCTCCTTGTTTATCTGATCGCCGTAACCGACAGTGTCGACGATGGTGAGCTTCAGCCTTACGTTGCTCTCCTGCAGCTCGTAAGTGTGAGCCTTGAGCTTTACGGACGGCAAGTTGTGCGGACTCTGGTTGGATTCGAAGCTGGTGTTGAAGAGCGAATCCATGAGAGTCGACTTGCCCAGTCCAGTCTCGCCTGTGGAGACACAAATCATCATCAAACGTTTGATTAAATTTAGTTTTACACAAAACTAAGGACTGAACAGTATTAATGAAAAATGTTTATAATTGATTATGCCATTATTAACGTTATTGAATTTATTTATTAATTATTAATTTGCAAAGATGTCTGGAGATCAAATGTTCTTTTTTCAAACAAAAAAAACGTTTGATTGGTGTAAGTCATGTTTCTCATGTTTGAATCATTCCCAATGAGTGACTCACCAATGCAAAGAATATTTATTATTTCTTTATTACCAACGTTATTAACTTTATTCCTTTATTATTAACTCGCAAAGATGACTGCCAATCAGATATTTTTTTTTTACTAAATAAGTTCCATCGACTTTAGTCAGGTTTTTTGTGTTTGAATCATTCCGAAAGGATGCACCGATATGAAAAATATTGATTGTTCCTTTATTGCTAATATTATGATCGACATAATTAACTTTATTCCTTAATTGTTAACTTGCAAAGATGTCGTCAGATTGCATGTTTTTTTCTGTCAAAAAAGTTCGATCGACGTAAATTGGACTTTTCGTCGTTGAATCATTGCCAAGGGGGTGACTCACCGATACAAAGAATATTGAAAACGAATCCATTCTGCACCGATTTGTTAACCAGCTGATCCGGCAAACTGTCGAAGCCTACGTGGCCTGATAGTTTCAGATTTCGTAGATTGGTCTCCAACTGAAAAAATACGATAATGTTTTACTTAAATCGCTACGACACAAATTTCGGCGAGCCGCAGACGCGATCGATAAGGCGTAACGATTTTCTCGACACCATAAATGGAACTTCCGAGCGACATTCCCGGCACTGTAAACTAGCGGAGGAAGTGAACCAACGCCCTTCTGATTATTCAAATTTTATCGGGGATTCTCGTTGAACGGAACTTTATATCTGTCACTCGACGATCGAACAAACTTCGTTGGGTCGTTTTAACAAAATTTTGACAATCCGTAAACACTCTGTCGGGATGGAATATAGCTTGGGCAGAACCGTGACCAACCTTAGCACGTTCGACGTCGACGGCAGCCATTTCTGGTGTGTGTGGAGAGGTGAATGCTTCCCCTGCGCTGGAAAGCGTGCGCTAGTGTGCGCGACGCCGCTGCCCCTCATTGCTCGTCCGAACGTCGAGGGGGAACGTGTGCCGACGACGCTGCGCTGACAAACACGTCGAAGCACGCTGCAATCGCTTCCGATAGAAATTAGAGCTTCGGTTCCGGAGACGTTGGTAGTTTGGTGAGAAAGAAATTATAACTTGCTGAAACTTGAAAATCGATGTCGGTGCATAACATCGCGATTGAAATTCATAAAAGTTTTGAGCCTTTGACGATTGTACAGAAAAACCGTTACGATAGGTACAGCTTTTCGTAGATTTCATTCGTATCGTTAGGTCGACTTCAAAAAGACGCGTACGCGAGGGATCCGACGATTTTTGTCCTAATAAGATCCTTTTTTTGGTCGGAACCTGCTGTAACCCGTTCCGGGCGCAAAGGGGCGAGAATCTTCGCTGACCGTTATTTTTGCAAGGTCAATCGAATGGCCGTTATTTTTTTTTAATATGGCGGTTAGTTGAAAATACGCATATCTAGAGTTCTGAAACGATACACTGTAAAAAAAGTTTGCAGTTTTTACAACAACTTGGCCATAAACTTCCACAATTTTTTATTTGTTAACATTCCGAGTATAGTAAAGTACAAACTAAAATGGTTAATGCCACGGGAAAAAAAGGAAAATTATTTGTACGAATCTTCGTATTATTATTATTATTGATCAACGGGCATTGTTGATCAATAATACGTTGATCAATTAATAAACGGGCAATGTCATTTTCCACATATAAAGTCTTCAGAACATAATAGAACATACAATAGAAAAACATAGGAAAATCAACACATCGACGTAAAGATTGATTGATTGAAAAATGCCCAAGTTTGATAACCAGACGTGCAGGATCCTGCCTGCCGCTGCTTAAGGTGAAGTGAAAGTCACGTGACTGAGCCGGGAGTGTGAGAGAGATAACGCCATTGGTCTTACGGTGGAGCGAGAGAGCGCGAAAGAAAGCGTGTTGAAACACGCTCACTTCACCTTAACGGTTGCTAGTGTTCTGATCTCGCGAAATTATTTTTTACCGTGTATCGACAAACAGCCCAGTAGTTACCCAATATACTTCGAAATAATCGACCGTTAAAGTTTATTCGCCCCGAACGACAAACTGGCGAATCGTAGATTTTGAAATACCTATCTGAAAAGCAGGATTCTCGAGGGTAAAGGCGATCGCCGCTGCGACCTTATCTCGGTAGGATAACATATCGGGATTCGGAAGGAAAGTGCGTGAAGCGTACGAAGGACATTTTCCGCTCGCGAAAAATACGAGAAGCCTATAAAAACGAGAGTGCACACGCGTGCGTGTCTGTGCGAAAGAAAAAGATCTTGAATTATCGACGAGCATGGACGACGCTGGATAACAACGCTGGGGCTGTTTGGGTTCCAGCGGCGGCCACCGCTGGATAGTGGCGGGCGAGTGGCCCGTGCGCAGCTAGGGACTTTTGCCTCCGCGTACTGGCAGACCCCTCACAACAGTGTCCACTTTCTAACATGGCAGATCAATTTGTGTTGTATTATCATGTGACGGGCAAAGACTCGCGACGTTGAAAAAGAGCGGTTACGTGGATTAATAAAAGGTTGATTTTTTGTGTTCGCGCGTGTTTTTTACGCTAACGCGTTAATACAATACGTTCGCGATGGCGGACATGAAGAGTCCGCCGTTCAGTGACATCAAGAGACCCGAGGAAGTGGTGGCGATGGCGATGAACGACAGCATCAAATTCGCCGTGTTGATCGGTCTAATCGAGGTGGGACAGGTGTCCAATCGGGAAGTCGTCAACACAGTTCTACACTTGGTGAGTAAAATTCACGTAGTTGTTATTATTATCGGAAATAAAAAATTTTCACGAAATTTCTACGAGCTCGATCGAGCGTGCGAAATAACGTCTAAACAGCCGGGGTTAGCCGACCAATCGCCTCGTGTCCTTGGACGGACACTTCTGTCAAAATCGAATTGTCAAACAGTCGTATCGTTGCTAGTAGCCGGTTTAGCGCGCCCGGTCCCGAACTATTATCGATCACTACCGAGCGCATGATAAAATACACGCGGTTTTACGATGATTACGAGCGTGTGTCGCTGGACATTAACGGAAGCGGCGTGTTGTAACGCTTCGACGACCGTCGAACAGGATATTTTTTTATTTTTTTTAAGCGTTATCTCTCCCGTAATTCACTTTTGTTTGTCGCGGTCGGAAAGCATTACTTCACGATTTGTGTGTGTACGTGCATGTCGGTGTGCGAAGTTCGACGAAACTGGAACGATAACCGGCTTCTGAAAAATTTCGGGGAAGTCGCAGTCGACCGAAAACTTCGTTACCGAAACGAAATGAAAATATGTGTTATTCATCCACTTCGAAACTTAAGAATATATAAATACATTTTTTAAAATCAAATTTCAAAATGTTTTCAAGCAATTGTGTGAAAAAAATGCTTATAATTCCTCCTCTTCGAAGCCTAAAAATATATATATATTTATTATAAAATTTCAAAAATATTGTGTACAATAATTAAAATACACTTATAAAAGTTGATCGCATACAGTTTTCTATTGCATTTTGTTTTTTTTAACTCGGTTAGATCGAAGAGTATTAAAAACAAAACATACAGAAAAAATATCCTTTTTCAAATTTCGAAAAAGTTTCACACAATTGCGTAAAAAAAGTAATAAACGAAAACCACTACAAAAACGGGCTCTTGAATAAGTTGACTGCATACAGTTTTCCTTGCATGTTGTTTCTTAATCCCGTTAAAACGACGAGTATTTAAAAAAACAGAAAAAAATGATGCTCGAGGAAAAATTTAGATCGGACTGAGCAGAGTTTTGGTGAGCGATATAAATCTGAGGTAGATAAGCGAGAGAAACGTGTGAACACGGTTCGAATCGAAGCCTTAGTGTACACATTGCCGGAGAGTCCCGAACGCTGCCGCTGAAAGTGCCAGCTCATATGACCGAGCACGGAGTGTTTCTCGGATCGTCCCCCCCCCCCCCCCCCAACCCCCCACTTTCCGGATATATATAACAGGCGTTTCGAAGATATCCCGTTTGGCCACTTAACATCGGCGCGTTTGGCGTGCAGCGCGAAAAATCATCGGTGGTATAAGGTAACTCGTCGCATTGAGGACAGAGGAGAACCCGAGAGAAAATAATGTGTCGAAGGCTTTCGGCAAAGGAGGCGAGGCGAGGCTCTCGCGCGTTCGCGTGACTTCCGACCACTATCCCGCGCGCTCTTTTCACTCTTTCCTTCGGGGTTTTCCGCGGCGCTCGCCAGCCCTAGCGTCGTTCCTCGTTCTCCTACCTGGCCTCGTTTGTTTTTTTCTTTTTTTTTTTTATTAATCTCTTTCTCTCTTTATCATCTGTGCCGACAAAAATTTATGAGACTACGCCGAGCGGATTCCGTGTTGCACGGAATTTTATCCGCGCCTGAACGTTATCTCGATTCTGTGGTGACATCGTCGTTCATATGTGCTGAGATATACAACCCCCACCCCTCCCCCGCTTCCTCCCGCCCCCACGCGCTACCGGCTATAGACTTATAATGATGCTTCGTTATACTCAATAATTTGTAACATTGTAAAATAAAATCCTAAATCAATTGTATGGAGTAGGGGAATATTGTATGTAATAAAGGGTACGACAAATAGTGGAGGTAATTTTTCGCCAATTTCAGTCCTTGGAGATGAACATATATGAAGAAAGGCTAAAAAATGCTGGCATTATAAATGAAATTTATTTATAATTCTTATTATTAATTTTGAAGTATTAATTGAACGAATCATTGAAATTTTCATTCACGAATGATATCTCGTAATTGAAAGTTTTTAAACGACGTTTCCTTAAGGGAAGCCTGAAGACGTATGAGTGCGAGAGAGACAGAGTTAAAATTTTAGATTGTTTATCGTCGAAATGATTCTATAAAATTATAAACGAATTGCGGGGCGCACTGCGGCTTTTTATTGTATAAAACCTTTTTTTTTTTTTTACATATTTCGAAGTTATGTTGATCTTTAGCCCCACTTTAATGCACGGCACTTCGGGTCTTTTGGAATAGAGCTTGTCTGATCATTTTTATTTTATTTTTTTATTATTTAAATATTTTTTTTACCAATTGAAGAAAGTAGTACTTCTTGTTAAGATACATATCAAAAAGGGGGAAGGTGACGTTCGCGAGGAGCTTCGGTCGTGCCGGAGTGAAAGCAAACAATTTCTTGATGACTAACTCCCCGCGTGACCTTGGGACAAAACGGCTGATGTATTCGTCAACATTGTCGTCCGCATGTAGCGCGAAAATTTGTAAAAGCTATCTCGAAGCTTTCGCATGCACAAAACAGACGATCCGCTTTTTTATATATATATATATTTCTTTTCCATTTTTTAAATTATACGGGAACTATATATATATCGCTGAATTTCACAGTCTGGCGGTTTTACCTGCCGCGCACGTACAGTCGCACACAGTGTAGGACCATGTATATACATATGTATATATCGAGTCGAATTTTTTTTAAATAACGTTTCCAGCTGCAGCTGATTTTTCCGGGTTAACATTTACTGTAACATGAAAAGTTTATACGTAATTTTATTGGAAATCAGTGTAGAGTATAAGGTTGGATATTTATTTCACACCCTTGCCAAGCTGTAGCATATTTTTCGCTTTAAAATGTACTGTAACATAAAAAGTTTATACAGTCCTGAGGTACGCAATTTTATTGCATTAGTGTAAAGTAAACAGGTTTATATATATATATGCATATATATATATATATATATATATATATATATATATATATATATCAGCTAAAGGTTTTTTTGTCTTTAAAATTTACTGTAACATAAAAAGTTTATACAGTACCGATGTACGCAATTTTATTGAGAATCATCAAAGTCCCTCAATCGAATTGCGACAACTTGGTCGTCCCTTTGGCTGTGCTGCTCGCTGTCGTAATCCCGTAAAGGGATTTCACTCTCGATAAAATACGAAAGACCGTTCGCAACAAATGTATTCTTCGGAATCCGCGTACCTACGAAAATATCCTTCTCGCAAGAGAGCACTATTCCCAATAATAAGCTTCAAGTTTACGTCGTACGATTCGTTCACGCTTCTGCAATTTCAATCTTCGAGCATCTCAAGCGAATTCGCCGGGATAAAATAGAAAACACTTTTTTTGCAACATTAATAATACACTAAAAATTAATTACAAATCTAATAAAGTGGACCTTGAAATTTGGTTAAATTACTTATATTAATTAAAAACTGATATGCTTTTTTGTCAAATAAAAATACCACATATTAATATTCCAAATTTTTTGCATGAAAATTTCAAAAAATGTAATTAAAGATACAAATTTCACTGCCAAATTGCAATGCACGTGTGCTTGAAATTTTGGAAACAGTTCATGTAAGAAAGCTTCCAATACGTAATTTAATACGGTACCCAAATTTTTTACAGTCTGCTCATAAAAATTTATTTAGACTTTCTGCAAAAATGTTAAGGATCGAAACGCAGCTTTTTTTTAAATTGTCGTTTGACTCGGCGTATCAACTTTAACAGGAGGATCTCTCGCAGTACTTTTCCTTAGTGAAATGATACGCTCGGACGTTCCATTAAGCCCTTATCTGACCTTCTATCAAAAGTTGCTGCGCGGAACGCAAGCTTGCGCGGTATATTTATTTTTAAATGATTCGTGCGAAAACAGTAAAAGACAAACCTGCTACAGAATCTGAAGTGAAATGAAAATATTTATTATGCCCCAACTTCGAAACCTAAAAACAAATACATATTTTTCTTTCAAATTACAAAAAGATTTCACGCAATTGTGTCAAAAAAGTAAAAGACAAGATCTGCTACAAAAACTGCCACTTATATAAGTTCATTGCACACAGTTTTTATTTCTTAAGTTGTTATATTTATATTTATTTTAAAAACCATTTATAAACGAAAAAGGGTTAAAAACATAAAAAGCATAAAAATTCCGCCAGATTTACTTTTTTAAAATTCAAGCTTCCACTGAAACCCGAAGTTTCCATTGCATCATTTAACGATCGGTGTTACACGTATATTATAATAACGACGAGAATGAGGGTGAGCGCTGCAACAGCAGCAGCAAGCTGGAGCTTAGCACTTGGGCACGGGCGTCCTTTCCGTGTTTGAGCCGCGAGGAAGCTTGACGACACTCCCGGTGTAATTGGCTCCGTCGTGCACCCGCTTTATTCGTGCCCGTCTCTCAGCGATGCTGCTGAATTTATCCGCAACGACCCCGATACGCGTCCAAGCGTTATCTCGCACCGAGCCCGCCCTACGTTGTGCTTACGATTACCATAAATAATCTCCTGGTTGATCGAAATTTTGGAAATTGGAGATAAGAGCCGGACAATCGGGTCGTGGTGTTACACTGAACGGTGTTTGTAAATTTAATAAAAAAACACAACCCTGATAGTCCACTCACGGGTTTACAGGAAGGATTATTTTCTGGTTTTATGGAAGGATTATTATGTGGTTTTATGGAAGGATTATTTGTGGTTTTATGGAAGGATTATTTGTGGTTTTATGGAAGGATTATTTTGTGGTTTTATGGAAGAATTATTTTGTGGGTTTATGGAAAGATTATTTGTGGTTTTATGGAAGGATTATTTTGTGGTTTTATGGAAGGATTATTTTGTGGTTTTATCGACGGATTATTTTGTGGTTTTTGTTTTCGTTTAATTTGAAAAGTCTGTTACATTCGTGAAGCGTGTCATTTCTATACCAAGGACAAAATCTGCGCGCGGCCTGAACAAGCGTATTGTTTACATTCTGCTGTATCGATTTCACCACAAACAGGCCACAAAACATTTACCATCGGCAGAGGAAAGCAAGAATTAAAAGTACTAGGTAGAGAACTCGGGAGTTTCTGTGGGTAAAATTAATTCCATGAAGTATTCTCAAAACTCATAGTTTTTTCAAGGCAACAAATTTGCATGAATTTCTAGACAATTTGGAAATTGGATTCGGTACATTGTACTGGACGATATATGTAAATTAAGTAAAAACACATAATTCCCTCGTAATCATTAATCGTTCCCTCGTAGACCTGCAGGAGGGATTGTTTTTGTGTGGTTTTTTTTTCTTTTAATTAAAAAAGTCCGTTACATTTTTAAAGCGTGTAATTTCTAGATTATTCAGGCGTATTGTTCACACTCTGCTGTATCGATTTCACTCCACACAAGCCACAAAACATTAATCATCCGCAAAGGAAAGCAAGAATTTAAAGTACTAGGTAGAGAACTGGGGCTTTGCTGTGGGTAAAATTAATTCAATGAATTATTCTCAGAACTAATAGTTTTTTCCGAGTCAATAATTTGCATCGACCTTCAGACAAACGTCATTAAATGTAAAAGTGAATAAGAAAATGTTAAAACCCAATAAAAACAAAACGATTAGCTACGCGATCGGTGAAGCGAATTTAATTTTAGTTCGTCTCTGAAGAGAAGGCTACGTAAAGCTCAGTTATTGGAACGGTCACGGATATCGTACACATAATGGACATACAGTTTTAGAAAGTTTACTACGTCCGCCATGAATAGACTCTTTCGTTACAAGTCACATTAGCATACTCTTTCATTATGGACGTTTGGTCACACGATCTGTTCTCTATCGTGTAACCATGTATAAAGTCTTGTGTTTTCTTTCATTATTCTCGTTCGAAAAAAAACATAAACTCTCCATTAAAAATGCACTGAGCGAATGCGAAACAATTTCGCCACTAAAAATAAAAAACAAAGTTAATGAAAACAATGTTAAATGATCTAATTAACTTAGATTTCTCTCAAATATTTTAAAAATATTTCTAAAAAAATAATATGTATATAGATAAAAGGTCGTATGAAAAAAAGACCGCGATAAAAAAAGAAAAGAAAATCGTTGAATTATTATCGCATTTTCACATACCCGCTTGAGTCTGAATTTCCTGAAATATAGTGTCCTACGGTAATTCGACCGACGAGACCGCATTTCAGTGACGGTGAACTGGATAATTGGAATCTCGTCAAAATCTCATTAACTAATTATCTCGTTCGGCAATTTGTCCATAAAGCATGATACATTGCGTGCACCCGGAGGATTCTTGTTGGTTAGGTTGGAATTTAATTAATTGGAAAAAAATAAACAGAAACAAAAAAAAAATGGATCCGACGTTCTCGTCGAGTTTGTAGGGGGCGCAATCGGATTTTCAATTGGGTTCGCTTCATTCGTCGACGTCATCGTCCTCGGGAGAAATATTATGCCCGCTACATACGGTGCGGAACCGAGTCGATCGTACGACTCATCAAAATGGACAGCACGCACGCGCGTTTACAAGAGTAACAATTATGGATTACATAATGACATTATGTAAGCACTAAGTCGGCAGACGATCCTCAGCTAGGGATATACTTATGTAGGAGCTGCCCCTTTCCTATGTGACTATATATATATATATATATATTGTAACGAATGTGTTGCGGACTATTCGTTAAGGCACATGATATTACTTAGGTTTGAGAATAGACGAACGAACGGACGATCGATACAAGATCGATCGTCAAGTAAATTATTGGATTTAAATAACTTTTATAGTAAAATTTAAGTAAATTATAAAATTATCATTTATTATTATTAAACGTATAAAAGTAAAGTATTTCTAAAGTTTAACATACTACATTGTATGTCAATTTTTCATCACAATTGCACATGAAATTTAATATACCAGTTTATGCGTAAAAACTTTCAGTACCCGTACATTCAATTTCAATTTTTATTATACTGTATGGGGGGGAGGGAATATTCGAAGTTCCCTTGAGTGGCCCCTCGTCTGAAATATTATAAGTCCTTTCAGACAGGGGGTATCGAGGAGGGAGGGGTTGGGTCGAGGGGAGACTGATGTATCATTCTAATTTCGTTTATCAATTAGTTTACGGAAAATTCTATGTCCCTCGGGGTTTCGCCCCTGGTTTTGATTATTCTAAGTCCGTGCTCTATGTAAGTTTTGGCGACGCTCAAAGGGAACGCGCGAGCCACCAAAAGCCCTAGTACATATACATATACATATATACATAAATATATACATAAATATACAGATAAATATATACATAAATGTATGTATATATACACATCTGTAGGCCAAGTTGGGCAGACGTTACGATCCTCCTTGCACGATTAGTGTTGGAAACTAGGTAACGCCGTTGTGCACAGCAACACTACGTACTCTACCTATCGAAGCACATAGTGTGCAATCCACGATTCCCTGTTATCGCGGCAGCGGCACTTCGGTGCGCGATAATGCCACAGCTCGTCGTTCTCGTGTTTCTCTCTTACTCGCTTTTCACCTTACAACCTTACTTATATGTATATGTATATATACATATAGATGGTCTAATGCTAGAGGGGCGTATGTGCATACATCTTATTCGCACTTCATGCGCCCTTTTTGCTTTTAGTTTTCTATTTATATGTTGTATATAAATAAACATATATATATTATATAGCATGTACAAATTCTCGCTCTTGGCTGACTGGTTTCACGTCATTGCACTCAGGGCACATCATCGAACAGCTCCATGCAGCCGCACTGTGCTCGAACGGGAAGCCGAGACCGGCTGTCCCGCCGCGCGACTGCGTTTCAAGTAGCACCTACGGGTATAACGTCTTACGATCTGAATAGCGTCAGGTTGCTCGGTGAGACAGGTTCGGATGGATGTTGCGTAATTTCGTACGTAATACACCACGTGTAACGCCACGATATTCGAAGCTCGTGGCGTCGGCTGGGTACGTTAAACGAGAGGTGAAAACAACATTGTAGACGATGGTGAAATTCACAACCTGCTTTATTGACTCTTCAATTCTTATATTTGGAAAATTGCTTGTTTGTTTGTCCCAATTTTCAAGAATCCAGGAGATTCTCCTAAGGGCCCTCCCAGGCCCCGATTGCTCTCTTTTTTCGACCGGAAGTGGAGTCTTTTCGGTATGACGTCACTTGCGGTTGAAAAATGAGATTTGCAAACTTTGCGTAATTTTGTCCTTAATATATAACGTGTACCACGTAAATATCATATATGCGAAGGTGTGGCTTCGTTTCGGGATGTTAAAAGACAGGTGAAAAGAAAATTTTAAACGATGTTGAAATTCACGACCTGGTCTGTTGACTCTTCAATTTTTTATATATAGTTTGGAAAATTGTTTGTTTGTCCCAATTTTCAAGAATCCAGGGGATTTTCCTAAGCGCCCGCCTGGGTCCCGATTGCTCTCATTTTTCCACCGGAAGTGGTGTATTTCGGTTATGACGTCACTTCCGGTTGAAAAATGAGATTTGCAAATCGTTGCGTAATTTTGTACTTAAGGAGGGAGTCTCGCTGCGCGCTAACTTCGCATAAGTTCGAAAACAATAAGAGAGAATTGCAAGTACTTCTTCATGGTGTAAAAATCTGAAAAAAATCATGTATACTAAAGGTACTGAGAAGATTAATTTTGTATAATAATAATAATTGCAAAATGTTATTAACAAATTCGT